>CAWUPM010001076.1:0-47000 GCA_963924295.1 Dioctria rufipes | reverse complement strand
CATCATTATTTCGAGGTGTTACAAACGGAATGACAAACTTAGTATACCCCTATGATTTCATCTAGGGTATAAAAACAACCGCCTCGTCCGGGGTTTAAGGCTGGGACCTTCCGCTTGCCGGGCGACTGCTCTTACCACTGAGCTAACGAGACAGATGATTTTCCGTCTTGCATCTATCAATTTGTTAGTTTTGCCACTAGCCTACTAAACCACGTTTTGCTTTCAGCTGGTATTAACCAGTAACGATGAAAGCGCACAAATAAATTGTAAATTCAATTTTATTTATTTTTCCCGCGGACGGGAATCGTACCTGCTGTTCCGTGAAGAAGTTTCTGCGACCAATCAGTCTAAAAAGTAAATGGAAGGCACACAAAGTATCATGTTTAATATTAATTTATTTGTTTGTACTAATCTAAAGGCATTGTGTTTTTCCCTATTTTTTATTGTTTTTCTTCATAATTCCATGAACTTACTTGCTGTCCGTAATGAATTTGTTTTTAATGTTGAAGCCTGAAAAATAATTAATCAATGAGAATTAGTTTAGTTTACCTACTTGAAATTTCAATCTTAAATTTTGTTTGTATACTTACTCAGATTTACTTGTGCCACCACCATACAACACAACACTCTTTATTTATAATTTCAGTTGACATTTGTCATCACTTGTCTCATCTCCCTTTTTCTTTCTTTTCTCGTCAAGTTATTATTTCATTATCATCGAATGATGCTATAAAATATCGATGATCAGATCCCATAAACTTGAGAAATGAAATGGCCAATATTATAATTGAAACAGACATGGTAAAAGGGAAAGACACATTTTCTGTCTTAAACATTTATTGGACCGTTACCATATACACATATTTGAATTTAATCAGATGATGAATTTACCGATAATTAATAGGGGAAAATTCGAGAAAATTCCGAAGCTGAAAAAATTGGAAAGGAAAGGAGATTAGAGACAGTCGAAGTAAAGCCTTAGATCGCGACGGATAGTAAAATTTATCGAAATCATCTTTTAAAAAATTTGAAATCTAAGTTTTATCTGGAAATCCTTAAATCGATTGAAAAGCACTCGTAGCTTTGTATGGTGGTGCAAGCTTTAAATAAAAGTTCTAGAAATTGGGCTTGTAATTTAAATTGGATTATTTTGTATTTATTATTCTGTGAAATTGAATTGAAGAAACTATGTATGTAGATATCAATAAACAATAGCAATAACACATTTTCTTTGTATGAATTGAAAGATTGTGGTTTCTTAAAATTTAAATCCAAAACTGTGAACTAGTTCCAAAGGTGATCGTGGTGTAGTGGCAAGAACTTGGTTTATAGACAGCAGGTCGTGGGTTCGAAGCGTGGTTTTTTCTAAATTTCGCATGTCGAAGTTTTGTTTAAAAAAGACATTTTTTTTGTGTTATTGGTTAGAAATCCTGGAAAATCCCTCTTATCCTTAAACACCTGTACTTGTTAGAATCGGTCAGTGATGAAGAAAGAGCAACTCTAAGAACTTTTATTGTTAATGATTCTAAATCAAATATATGAATGCAAGAAGAAAAAAAACCGCCTCGTACGGGGTTTGAAACCGGGACCTTCCGCTTTCCGGGCTACTGCCTTACCACAGAGCTATCGAAACAGATGATTCTCCTCTTGCATTTATCAATTTGTTACTTTTGTCACTAGCCTACTAAGCCAAGTTTTGCTTTCAGCTGGCATTAACCAGTAACAATGAAAGCACATAAATAAAATGTAAATAAAATTTTGTTTATTTTCCCGCGGACGGGAATCTAACCTACACTTGTTAGAATCGGTCAATGATGGAGAAAAAGAACTTTAAGAACTTTTATTTTTAATTATTCTAAATCAAATTTATAAATACAAGAAGAAAAAACAAACGCCTCGTTCGGGGTCTGAAAGCGGGTCCTTCCGCTTGCCGGACGACTGCTATTACCACTGAGCTAACGAGAAAGATGATTTTCCCTCTTGCATTTATCAATTTGTTACTTTGGCACTAGCCTACTAAGCCACGTTTTGCTTTCAGCTGGCATTAACCAGTAACGATGAAAGCGCAAAAATAAATTGTAAATTCAGTTTTATTTGTTTTTCCTGCGGACGGGAATCGAACGTATACTTGTGAGAATAGGTCAATGATGGAGAAAGAAGAACTTTAAGAACTTTTATTTTTAATGATTCTAAATCAAATTTATAAATACAAGAGTAAAAAACAACCGCCTCTTCCGGGGTTTGAAACCGTGACCTTGCGCTTGCCGGGCGACTGCACTTACCACTGAGCTAACGAAACAGATGATTTTCCGTCTTGCATTTATCAATTTGTTACTTTTGTCACTAGCCTACTAAGCCACGTTTTGCTTTCAGCTGGTATTAACCAGTAACGATGAAAGTGCACAAATAAAATGTAAATAAAATTTTATTTATTTTTCCCGCGGACGGGAATCGAACCTAAACTTGTGAGAATAGGTCGATGATTTGGAAATTAAGAAATTTAAGAACTCTTATTTTTGATGAGTCTAAATCAAATTTATAAATGCAAGAATAAAAAACAACCGCCTCGTCCGGGCTTTAAGACTGGGACCTTGCGCTTGCCGGGCGACTGCACTTACCACTGAGCTAACGAGACAGATGATTTTCCGTCTTGCATCTATCAATTTGTTAGTTTTGCCACTAGCCTACTAAGCCACGTTTTGCTTTCAGCTGGTATAAACCAGTAACGATGAAAGCGCACAAATAAATTGTAAATTCAATTTTATTTATTTTTCCCGCGGACGGGAATCGGACCTGCTGTTCCGTGAAGAAGTTTCTGCGACCAATCAGTCTAAAAAGTAAATGGAAGGCACACAAAGTATCATGTTTAATATTAATTTATTCGTTTGTACTAATCTAAAGGCATTGTGTTTTTCCCTATTTTTTATTGTTTTTCTTCATAATTCCATGAACTTACTTGCTGTCCGTAATGAATTTGTTTTTAATGTTGAAGCCTGAAAAATAATTAATCAATGAGAATTAGTTTAGTTTACCTACTTGAAATTTCAATCTTAGATTTTGTTTGTATACTTACTCAGATTTACTTGTGCCACCACCATACAACACAACACTCTTTATTTATAATTTCAGTTGACATTTGTCATCACTTGTCTCATCTCCCTTTATCTTTCTTTTCTCGTCAAGTTATTATTTCATTATCATCGAATGATGCTATAAAATATCGATGATCAGATCCCATAAACTTGAGAAATGAAATGGCCAATATTAAAATTGAAACAGACATGGTGAAAGGGAAAGACACATTTTCTGTCTTAAACATTTATTGGACCGTTACCATATACACATATTTGAATTTAATCAGATGATGAATTTACCGATAATTAATAGGGGAAAATTCGAGAAAATTCCGAAGCTGAAAAAATTGGAAAGGAAAGGCGATTAGAGACAGTCGAAGTAAAGCCTTAGATCGCGACGGATAGTAAAATTTATCGAAATCATCTTTTAAAAAATTTGAAATCTAAGTTTTATCTGGAAATCTTTAAATCGATTGAACAGCGCTCGTAGCTTTGTATGGTGGTGCAAGCTTTAAATAAAAGTTGTAGAAATTGGGCTTGTAATTTAAATTGGATTATTTTGTATTTATTATTCTGTGAAATTGAATTGAAGAAACTATGTATGTAGATATCTATAAACAATAGCAATAACACATTTTCTTTGTATGAATTGAAAGATTGTGGTTTCTTAAAATTTAAATCCAAAACTGTGAACTAGTTCCAAAGGTGATCGTGGTGTAGTGGCAAGAACTTGGTTTATAGACAGCAGGTCGTGGGTTCGAAGCGTGGTTTTTCTAAATTTCGCATGTCGCAGTTTTGTTTAAAAAAGACATTTTTTTTGTGTTATTGGTTAGAAATCCTGGAAAATCCCTCTTATCCTTAAACACCTGTACTTGTTAGAATCGGTCAGTGATGAAGAAAGAGCAACTCTAAGAACTTTTATTGTTAAGGATTCTAAATCAAATATATGAATGCAAGAAGAAAAAAAAACCGCCTCGTACGGGGTTTGAAACCGGGACCTTCCGCTTTCCGGGCTACTGCTCTTACCACAGAGCTATCGAAACAGATGATTCTCCTCTTGCATTTATCAATTTGTTACTTTTGTCACTAGCCTACTAAGCCAAGTTTTGCTTTCAGCTGGCATTAACCAGTAACAATGAAAGCACACAAATAAAATGTAAATAAAATTTTATTTATTTTCCCGCGGACGGGAATCGAACCTACACTTGTTAGAATCGGTCAATAATGGAGAAAAAGAACTTTAAGAACTTTTATTTTTAATTATTCTAAATCAAATTTATAAACACAAGAAGAAAAAACAACCGCCTCGTTCGGGGTCTGAAAGCGGGACCTTCCGCTTGCCGGACGACTGCTATTACCACTGAGCTAACGAGAAAGATGATTTTCCCTCTTGCATTTATCAATTTGTTACTTTGGCACTAGCCTACTAAGCCACGTTTTGCTTTCAGCTGGCATTAACCAGTAACGATGAAAGCGCAAAAATAAATTGTAAATTCAGTTTTATTTGTTTTTCCTGCGGGCGTGAATCGAACGTGCACTTGTGAGAATAGGTTAATGATGGAGATAGAAGAACTTGAAGAACTTTTGTTTTTAATGTTTCTAAATCAAATTTATAAATACAAGAGTAAAAAACAACCGCCTCGTCCGGGGTTTGAAACCGTGACCTTGCGCTTGCCGGGCGACTGCACTTACCACTGAGCTAACGAAACAGATGATTTTCCGTCTTGCATTTATCAATTTGTTACTTTTGTTACTAGCCTACTAAGCCACGTTTTGCTTTCAGCTGGCATTAACCAGTAACGATGAAAGTGCACAAATAAAATGTAAATAAAATTTTAGTTATTTTTCCCGCGGACGGGAATCGAACCTAAACTTGTGAGAATCGGTCAATAATGCAGAAAAAGAACTTTAAGAACTTTTATTTTTAATTATTCTAAATCAAATTTATAAATACAAGAAGAAAAAACAACCGCCTCGTTCGGGGTCTGAAAGCGGGACCTTCCGCTTGCCGGAAGACTGCTATTACCACTGAGCTAACGAGAAAGATGATTTTCCCTCTTGCATTTATCAATTTGTTACTTTGGCACTAGCCTACTAAGCCACGTTTTGCTTTCAGCTGGCATTAACCAGTAATGATGAAAGCGCAAAAATAAATTGTAAATTCAGTTTTATTTGTTTTTCCTGCGGGCGGGAATCGAACGTGCACTTGTGAGAATAGGTTAATGATGGAGATAGAAGAACTTGAAGAACTTTTGTTTTTAATGTTTCTAAATCAAATTTATAAATACAAGAGTAAAAAACAACCGCCTCGTCCGGGGTTTGAAACCGTGACCTTGCGCTTGCCGGGCGACTGCACTTACCACTGAGCTAACGAAACAGATGATTTTCCGTCTTGCATTTATCAATTTGTTACTTTTGTCACTAGCCTACTAAGCCACGTTTTGCTTTCAGCTGGCATTAACCAGTAACGATGAAAGCGCAAAAATAAATTGTAAATTCAGTTTTATTTGTTTTTCCTGTGGACGGGAATCGAACGTATACTTGTGAGAATAGGTCAATGATGGAGAAAGAAGAAATTTAAGAACTTTTATTTTTAATGATTCTAAATCAAATTTATAAATACAAGAGTAAAAAACAACCGCCTCGTCCGGGGTTTGAAACCGTGACCTTGCGCTTGCCGGGCGACTGCACTTACCACTGAGCTAACGAAACAGATGATTTTTCGTCTTGCATTTATCAATTTGTTACTTTTGTCACTAGCCTACTAAGCCACGTTTTGCTTTCAGCTGGCATTAACCAGTAACGATGAAAGTGCACAAATAAAATGTAAATAAAATTTTATTTATTTTTCCCGCGGACGGGAATCGAACCTAAACTTGTGAGAATCGGTCAATAATGCAGAAAAAGAACTTAAAGAACTTTTATTTTTAATTATTCTAAATCAAATTTATAAATACAAGAAGAAAAAACAACCGCCTCTTTCGGGGTTTGAAAGCGGGACCTTCCGCTTGCCGGGCGACTGCTATTACCACTGAGCTTGTAATGTACGTCTTGCGATATAGTAAAGTATATGCACGCACTGTTTGTTGTCACTCCTAATTATAGCGCGTCACCAAAGGACACGCACTGATTAATGGCGTCAACACTGTACTAGCAGCGGATACGCCGATATTGCTAAAGGGTGAGTTTGATTAGTGAAAGACACGCCGTATGGCAGCGTTAGCTTGTAAAGTCAAACTGTATTTACTTCTTTTGCCTCGCTTAATTTATACAAATTTAAACAAAGAAAATTGATCATAAGAATCGATTATTACTATGAAGGTTTACATGAATGTGCAATTCTTTGTTTCTTACCCTACTTTCGTTTTTTTTTATTCATTGAAAATTAGAACATGTAATTGCTATAGAGAGTGACCATGAATGTACACACGGTGAATCATGTTACACAATTTCTTTTGCATACTTGACCTAGTAAATGGAGTTTTATAATAATAAAACGATGAGTCAAAGTGTGGACATTCGTAATGATAACAAAAACGAAATTATGTTTTCATTTTTGTTATTGGGTCACTATGTGTGATTTATGTGGTGTGGTGTAATGATATCATGATATCGTAGAATCATGAGATCATTATGAGATCACTACAAGTTAACGAGACAGATGATTTTCCCTGTTGCATTTATCAACTTGTTACTTTGGCACTAGCCTACTAAGCCACGTTTTGCTTTCAGCTGGCATTAACCAGTAACATTGAAAGCGCGGACGGGAATCGAACCTACACTTGTTAGAATCGGTCAATGATGGAGAAAGAAGAACTTTAAGACCTTTTATTTGTAATGATTCTAAATCAAATTTATAAATACAAGAAGAAAACATAACCGCCTCGTCCGGGGTTTGAAACCGGGACCTTCCGCTTGCCGGGCAACTGCTCTTACCACTGAGCTTACGAGACAGATGATTTTCCCTCTTGCATTCATCAATTTGTTACTTTTGTCACTAGCCTAATAAGCCACGTTTTGCTTTCAGCTGGCATTAACCAGTAACAATGAAAGTGCACAAATACAACGTAAATTCAATTTTATTTATTTTTCCCGGGGACGGGAATCGAAGCTACACTTGTTTAGAATCGGTCAATAATGCAGAAAAAGAACTTTAAGAACTTTTATTTTTAATTATTCTAAATCAAATTTATAAATACAAGAAGAAAAAACAACCGCCTCTTTCGGGGTTTGAAAGCGGGACCTTCCGCTTGCCGGGCTTCTGCTATTACCACTGAGCTAACGAGACAGGTGATTTTCCCTCTTGCTTTTATCAATTTGTTACTTTGGCACTAGCATACTAAGCCACGTTTTGCTTTCAGCTGGCATTAACCAGTAACGATGAAGGCGCAAAAATAAATTGTAAATTCAGTTTTATTTGTTTTTCCTGCGGACGGGAATCGAACGTATACTTGTGAGAATAGGTCAATGATGGAGAAAGAAGGACTTTAAGAACTTTTATTTTTAATGATTCTAAATCATAAATACAAGAGTAAAAAACAACCGCCTCGTCCGGGGTTTGAAACCGTGACCTTGCGCTTGCCGGGCGACTGCACTTACCACTGAGCTAACGAAACAGATGATTTTCCGTCTTGCATTTATCAATTTGTTACTTTTGTCACTAGCCTACTAAGCCACGTTTTGCTTTCAGCTGGCATTAACCAGTAACGATGAAAGTGCACAAATAAAATGTAAATAAAATTTTATTTATTTTTCCCGCGGACGGGAATCGAACCTAAACTTGTGAGAATAGGTCGATGATTTGGAAATTAAGAATTTTAAGAACTCTTATTTTTGATGAGTCTGTGGGGATGGGGTTGCTGTCCCACTTAATTTCCTGTTGGAGAACTTAGCTCTCAGGTCCCAATAAAACATCTATTAGAATGGATAATAAAGAATAAGTTTATTAATAATTAATTAAATTATTTGGGTCTCGCAGGACTCCAACGGGATCCGTTGTATTTTGTAATTAAACTTTTTCTAAAATTAAATATGGTTTTTATTATTTTCTACACCCTAGTTGACTTCTACTTTTCACTAGGACGATTAAAAACCTTTTTGTTTTTCCTTTTTTTTTTAATATTCCTAAGCCTACTGCCTAACCACATTTTATAAATCACCAAGTGCTTCGTCAATTTTCGGAGTCGAACTTTACAAATTCCCTACGGACCTGCCAGGTACAAAGCGTTTTGTATTTGCCGCCACAGCACTCACCCACCAGCAAAACCCAGGGTTTTTAGCGATACTTAGAAGGTGGCTTTGTGATTCGTCCTGAACGGGTAATTTGTTGTGGTATTATAGTGTTTCCATCCGCGAGGAACCTAATCCTTCGGGATGTTGCGAGGTGTGGTGAAGCTGATGATCTACCGTTTGAGTGTGTTTGGTTAAATGATATTTGCCTGAAGGAATTATTCAATTCCGAATTTTGTTCAACACTATCGTTATTCAATAAATCGGTGTTTAGTGGTAAGAAGTCTTCAGGCTCTGGCTGAGGGTACTTCGAATGGTCTGTTGTATTCAATGGTGTTTGTATGTAAGAACCATCCAAGTCAAAGTCTTGGTCATCGATATTGTTGTTCGGTGAATCGGTTTGTTGAGCAACTTCGCCAAAATATGGTTTAAGTAGATTTATTGAAGTATTAACTTCGCGGTTTTTTATTTTAAGTGTAAAGAAATTGCTACAACGTCTAATGACCTCATAGGGTCCCTCATAAGGAGGTTGTAACGCACTTCGCACCGAGTCTGTCCTTACGAAAACGTGAGAGCATCTCCCAATCTCTTTGAATTTGAAGATAGCTTGTCTGGAGTGATTTGAAGCTGGGACCGGTCTGATGTCTGTAAAGAAGTCGCGAAATAAAGCGATATATTCTTTCTGGGGCAAAAATTGTGAATGCTGGAAAAAATCGCTAGGAAGACGCAAGTTCTCGCCGTAAACTAGTTCCGCTGGTGTAGCGAGAAATTCTTCTCTGAGTACAGTTCTAAGGCCTAGCAACACGAAAGGCAAGGTTTTTGTCCAGGCTTTTTCCCTATACGCCATTAAAGAAGCTTTTAGAGTCCGGTGCCATCTTTCCAAAAAACCATTCGCTTGTGGGTGGTAAGCCGTTGTTCGATTGCGTTCAAAACCCAACAATTTTGACAACTCAGAAAACAAGGCTGACTCGAACTGTGAGCCCTGGTCGGTAATGATCCGCCGAGGTATCCCAAAACGTGCTATCCAGACCTGGCAGAGAGCCTCTGCCACTGTTTCCGCATTAATGTCGACTAGAGGGATTGCCTCAGGCCATCGCGTGAACCTATCGATGATAGTGAGGCAATACCTATATCCCTGAGAAGGAGGTAGCGGACCTACAATGTCGACGTGGATGTCCTGGAAACGTCCAGAACAGGGTGGAAATGTGCCTAGACTATTATGGATGTGTCTAGAAGTTTTACTCTGTTGACAAGCAAGACAGGACTGTGCCCAGACGTTACTATCTCTATTCATAGAGGGCCAAAAGTATCTTGTCGTGATCATTTTATTAGTGGATCGAATACTCGGATGTGCTAAATTGTGTACTGAATCGAAAATTTGTTTGCGGAAGTTACGAGAGATAAAAGGTCTGGACTTATTTGAGGAGATTTCACAACATAATTGTTTCTCGGTGCCACAAATCGATAGTTTCTCGAATTTAAAACGGGAACTTTGGAGAATGTTTTGAAGTTCTGCGTCTTTGTCTTCTGCCTCAGCAATAGCCGCAAAGTTTATCATACTCGGAAGATTGAGCTCGTTAAGTCTAGAAAGTGTATCGGCTACGACATTCTCTTTACCCGGTATATACCTAATATCTGTTGTGAATTGGTCGATGAAATCTAAATGCCGAAGCTGTCGAGGGGAGGCTTTCTCTGAATCCTGCTTAAATGCGAAAGTTAACGGTTTGTGGTCCGTGAAAAGGGTAAAACAACGGCCTTCCAGAAGATAGCGGAAATACTTTATACCTTTGTAAGCTGCTAATAATTCCCTATCGTATGTGCTGTATTTACATTCCGTGGTACTGAGCTTAACTGAGGAAAAGCCCAAAGGTTGCCAATCATCTTCGCATTTCTGATGTACAGCAGCACCGATGGCAGTATCTGATGCGTCGACGAACAACGCTAATTCCGCGAAAGCCTTGGGAAAAGCGAGGAGTGTGGTTTGCGCTAGTTGCTCTTTAGCAAATTCGAAGGCTTCTACGGTTTCCTTTGTCCAATCGATCTTTTTCAAACCCTCCTTCTTGGAACCTGTTAAGTAACTGTTTAAGGCTGCATGATGCTTGGCCGCCAACGGTAGAAACCGACGATAAAAGTTCAGCATTCCGAGGAATCGCCGTAATTCCCTGACATTCGTAGGTAGTTTGAAGTTTGAAATAATTTCGACACGTTCCGGTGACGGTTTAATACCTTGAGCGGCAACCAAATGACCCAAAAATGTTACTTCCTTTTTCAAAAATGTGCATTTCTCGACATTGATTATTAAACCGAATTCTTTTAAACGTTTAAAAACTAATTCCAGATGCTTGAGATGTTCCACTTTGCATTTTGAAGCTATTAAGATATCATCTAAGTAGATGAAACAAAAAGGAAATTCTCGGAGAATGCCGTGACTGAACCTTTGGAAGGTTTGCGCCGCATTGCAGAGGCCAAACGTCATTCGAGTGAACTCAAAGAGACCAAAGGGGGTGCATATAGCTGTTTTCGGAATGTCTTTGGGTTTAACAGGAATTTGGTGATATGCCTTTTTTAAATCCAACGTTGAAAAGAAGCTGCAATTTTGTAGACGATATGTGAAATCGTGTATTAGTGGAATCGGGTAGCGGTCTGGTATGGTACGTGAATTTAAGGATCTATAATCACCGCATGGCCTCCATTCACCATTTTTCTTCTTTACTAAGTGTAAAGGGGAGGACCAGCTACTGTCTGAGGGTCTACAAATTCCCTGTGCCAAAAGGAAATCGAATTCTTTCCGAGCCACTGCTAACTTCTCCGGTGCAAGGCGTCGCACCTTTGAGACGACTGGTGGACCTTCAGTAAGTATGTGGTGTGTAGTTGTATGTTTTACTGGACTAGTAAAATTTGTCTCTAAAGTGATAGCTTGGTATTTATGCAATAAATCCCGAACTTCGGGATTGATTGACTGATCAAAAAGTAACGAAAGGGAAGGAAAGTTTGTTGAAAATTTTTCGCCACGAGAACTCAAGGAAGTGAGCGGATCAATGATAACTTTCCTTTTAATGTCCACTAACAACCCATAGTGACTAAGGAAGTCCGCGCCCAAAATTGGTCTGGAAATATCTGCTAAAATGAAATACCAGGGGAACGCACGCTTTAACCCCAAGTCTAAAGTTAACATTTTTTGGCCAAACGTGTCAATTGTCGAGGAGTTTGCTGCGGCCAGTCGTAAATTTGACTCTGATCTGCGATCAGCCGAAGAGGCTGGGAGCACCGAAACATCAGCACCAGTGTCAATTAAAAAGGGTTTATTTGAAGCTTTATCGAAAATATATAGACGACTGTTTATAAAGCCACTTCCGCACGCCGTCAATGACAGAGGGCACTCTAGTTTGTCGAAAATTCCGACACTATTTTGCTGGTTCCAACACTTGTATTGCAAGGTTTATGCATTTTGAAGTTACAGGGAGGAACACAATTCTTAGCTCGCTCCCAAAACTTCGTATGGTACCAGCAATATTTGTTTGGCGTTTTTACGCTATCATTCGAAGTCTGTGGTCGCAGTGGCGACCTTTTTGTCAACTCATATTTAGGAGACCTAATTTCGGCAGTTTCTTGGCGATAACTCAGGGATTTTTCGAATAATTTTTCCAAGTTATTTACTCTGCTTGACAATTTTTCGTAAAAGTTTGAATCATCTCTAGAAGGGTTAATAGCATACACCTCTGATCGAGTATTGACTTCGGCTATTCTGTCGGCGCACCTTGCTAGTTCATCCAGCTTCCCTGGATTACAAGCCAAAATAGCCTGCATCTGCGAAGGTAATCGTTGTAACCAGAGAGATTTCAAGATCCTATCTCCCAGCTTCAAACCATCCAAGACCCGCATCTCACGTAGCAATTGAGAGGGTTTTTTGTCCCCCAATGACAGTTCAGTCAACAACTGTTTAATTTTGTGCTCCTCGCTACTTGATAACCGAGAAGTCAATACTTCCTTCCACCTAGAATATTCTTCCCCTTCAGGAGGATAATATACCATATCGCTGACCAACCTTACGATGCTTTCGTCAAGAGCACTGATGGCATGGTAAAACATAGTTTTTTGTTGGTTTATCCTGACGAGAGTAAACTGCGCTTCCAATTGAACGAACCACAACTCCGGTGAATTTTTCCAAAAAGGAATGTTTTTAATTGCAATCGAATTAATGTTTACTGTCTGATGTTGTGTTGGGTCGGAAGTCTGTCCGTCAATCGAGCCCTGTGCGAGGCTTGATATGGTATTTATATCAATTGCTTGGAATGCCCCTGGCAAGTCTTCGAGGGAAACCCAACGCTCCTCCATATTGTAAAATCTCGAATTGAGTGAACCAAACTTAACAAAACGAACCGAGCGAAGAGGACTAGGTGATTTGCAAAATGTTTACAGATTACAACTATATGTACGTATATATATATATATGATAAACAACAAAATGAAATAAAAATAAACAACAATAACTGAATAAATATTCGAGTGTGGTAGAACAAAATTTTTTAAACGTAACACAAACAGAATAACTTTTATTTTAACCAATTTTTTAAATTTTATCGATACCTCTGATCTTGCAATGTGTTATCAATCCCGAATTCGATGGTTGAAGGTGGTATCGTCGTCCCAAGTATGCAACAAAGCCTTTCTGTTGTTGGATGTGTTGTTGGGACTGTCATTGACGTTTTTGTTAACAGGAAATGTGACACCAAATAGCTGCTTCTGCGCCAACTGTGGTTGCTGTTGTTGAAATTGTAGAACTGTTGAACTCGTATAATCTATCCCTTGAACTTCCAACTCGTTATTGCTTGAAATTCCAGCTGCAGACCCAAAAATTAAAAGTAGGCCGAGAGGCTTCAGATGTGGTTGATGGAAATTTATAAAATCTGGTCAATGATGAGTTTGATACGTTATAGTTCCAGTTGATTCAGAAATAGATATATATCTTGCCCAAGTATATAGTCACTTTTCGCCTTCGTGCGTATATAAACTGTGTTTATAAAATCGATGCAAACCGGGTTGAAGAATTGTTCCTGGACGAATTAACCCTTTTCTGTTCTTCTATTTCGTAAGAAGAGCTTGTTGGTTCTCGTGCTCCAGAATGCGTTTCCTCTTTTCGGGGTCACCAGTGTGGGGATGGGGTTGCTGTCCCACTTAATTTCCTGTTGGAGAACTTAGCTCTCAGGTCCCAATAAAACATCTATTAGAATGGATAATAAAGAATAAGTTTATTAATAATTAATTAAATTATTTGGGTCTCGCAGGACTCCAACGGGATCCGTTGTATTTTGTAATTAAACTTTTTCTAAAATTAAATACGGTTTTTATTATTTTCTACACCCTAGTTGACTTCTACTTTTCACTAGGACGATTAAAAACCTTTTTGTTTTTCCTTTTTTTTTTTAATATTCCTAAGCCTACTGCCTAACCACATTTTATAAATCACCAAGTGCTTCGTCAATTTTCGGAGTCGAACTTTACAAATTCCCTACGGACCTGCCAGGTACGAAGCGTTTTGTATTTGCCGCCACAAGTCTAAATCAAATTTATAAATGCAAGAATAAAAAACAACCGCCTCCTCCGGGCTTTAAGACTGGGACCTTCCGCTAGCCGGGCGACTGCTCTTACCCCTGAGCTAACGAGACAGATGATTTTCCGTCTTGCATCTATCAATTTGTTAGTTTTGCCACTAGCCTACTAAGCCACGTTTTGCTTTCAGCTGGTATTAACCAGTAACGATGAAAGCGCACAAATAAATTGTAAATTCAATTTTATTTATTTTTCCCGCGGACGGAAATCGCACCTGCTGTTGCGTGAAGAAGTTTCTGCGACCAATCAGTCTAAAAAGTAAATGGAAGGCACACAAAGTATCATGTTTAATATTAATTTATTCGTTTGTACTAATCTAAAGGCATTGTGTTTTTCCCTATTTTTTATTGTTTT
This sequence comes from Dioctria rufipes, assembly GCA_963924295.1. Taxonomy (NCBI): domain Eukaryota; kingdom Metazoa; phylum Arthropoda; class Insecta; order Diptera; family Asilidae; genus Dioctria; species Dioctria rufipes. The sequence continues at coordinate 32,733 of CAWUPM010001076.1, read as the reverse complement.
TCTTCATAATTCCATGAACTTACTTGCAGTCCGTAATGAATTTGTTTTTAATGTTGAAGCCTGAAAAATAGTTAATCAATGAGAATTAGTTTAGTTTACCTACTTGAAATTTCAATCTAAGATTTTGTTTGTATACTTACTCAGATTTACTTGTGCCACCACCATACAACACAACACTCTTTATTTATAATTTCAGTTGACATTTGTCATCACTTGTCTCATCTCCCTTTTTCTTTCTTTTCTCGTCAAGTTATTATTTCATTATCATCGAATGATGCTATAAAATATCGATGATCAGATCCCATAAACTTGAGAAATGAAATGGCCAATATTAAAATTGAAACAGACATGGTAAAAGGGAAAGACACATTTTCTGTCTTAAACATTTATTGGACCGTTACCATATACACATATTTGAATTTAATCAGATGATGAATTTACCGATAATTAATAGGGAAAAATTCGAGAAAATTCCGAAGCTGAAAAAATTGGAAAGGAAAGGAGATTAGAGACAGTCGAAGTAAAGCCTTAGATCGCGACGGATAGTATAATTTATCGAAATCATATTTTAAAAAATTTGAAATCTAAGTTTCATCTGGAAATCTTTAAATCGATTGAACAGCGCCCGTAGTTTTGTATGGTGGTGCAAGCTTTAAATAAAAGTTCTAGAAATTGGGCTTGTAATTTAAATTGGATTATTTTGTATTTATTATTCTGTGAAATTGAATAGAAGAAACTATGTATGTAGATATCTATAAACAATAGCAATAAAACATTTTCTTTGTATGAATTGAAAGATTGTGTTTTCTTAAAATTTAAATCCAAAACTGTGAACTAGTTCCAAAGGTGATCGTGGTGTAGTGGCAAGAACCTGGTTTATAGACAGCAGGTCGTGGGTTCGAATCGTGGTTTTTTCTAAATTTCGCATGTCGCAGTTTTGTTTAAAAAAGACATTTTTTTTGTGTTATTGTTTAGAAATCCTGGAAAATCCCTCTTATCCTTAAACACCTGCACTTGTTAGAATCGGACAGTGATGAAGAAAGAGGAACTCTAAGAACTTTTATTGTTAATGATTCTAAATCAAATATATGAATGCAAGAAGAAAAAAAAACCGCCTCGTAGGGGGTTTGAAACCGGGACCTTCCGCTTTCCGGGCTACTGCTCTTACCACACAGCTATCGAAACAGATGATTCTCCTCTTGCATTTATCAATTTGTTACTTTTGTCACTAGCCTACTAAGCCAAGTTTTGCTTTCAGCTGGCATTAACCAGTAACAATGAAAGCACGCAAATAAAATGTAAATAAAATTTTATTTATTTTCCCGCGGACGGGAATCGAACCTACAATTGTTAGAATCGGTCAATAATGGAGAAAAAGAACTTTAAGAACTTTTATTTTTAATTATTCTAAATCAAATTTATAAATACAAGAAGAAAAAACAACCGCCTCGTTCGGGGTCTGAAAGCGGGAACTTCCGCTTGCCGGACGACTGCTATTACCACTGAGCTAACGAGAAAGATGATTTTCCCTCTTGCATTTATCAATTTGTTACTTTGGCACTAGCCTACTAAGCCATGTTTTGCTTTCAGCTGGCATTAACCAGTAACGATGAAAGCGCAAAAATAAATTGTAAATTCAGTTTTATTTGTTTTTCCTGCGGACGGGAATCGAACGTATACTTGTGAGAATAGGTCAATGATGGAGAAAGAAGAACTTTAAGAACTTTTATTTTTAATTATTCTAAATCAAATTTATAAATACAAGAGTAAAAAACAACAGCCTCGTCCGGGGTTTGAAAGCGGGACCTTCCGCTTGCCGGGCTTCTGCACTTACCACTGAGCTAACGAAACAGATGATTTTCCGTCTTGCATTTATCAATTTGTTACTTTTGTCACTAGCCTACTAAGCCACGTTTTGCTTTCAGCTGGCATTAACCAGTAACGATGAAAGTGCACAAATAAAATGTAAATAAAATTTTATTTATTCTTCCCGCGGACGGGAATCGAACCTAAACTTGTGAGAATAAGTCGATGATTTGGAAATTAAGAAATTGAAGAACTCTTATTTTTGATGAGTCTAAATCAAATTTATAAATGCAAGAATAAAAAACAACCGCCTCGTCCGGGCTTTAAGACTGGGACCTTCCGCTTGCCGGGCGACTGCTCTTACCACTGAGCTAACGAGACAGATGATTTTCCGTCTTGCATCTATCAATTTGTTAGTTTTGCCACTAGCCTACTAAGCCACGTTTTGCTTTCAGCTGGTATTAACCAGTAACGATGAAAGCGCACAAATAAATTGTAAATTCAATTTTATTTATTTTTCCCGCGGACGGGAGTCGCACCTGCTGTTCCGTGAAGAAGTTTCTGCGACCAATCAGTCTAAAAAGAAAATGGAAGGCACACAAAGTATCATGTTTAATATTAATTTATTCGTTTGTACTAATCTAAAGGCATTGTGTTTTTCCCTATTTTTTATTGTTTTTCTTCATAATTCCATGAACTTACTTGCTGTCCGTAATAAATTTGTTTTTAATGTTGAAGCCTGAAAAATAATTAATCAATGATAATTAGTTTAGTTTACCTACTTGAAATTTCAATATTAGATTTTGTTTGTATACTTACTCAGATTTACTTGTGCCACCACCATACAACACAACACTCTTTATTTATAATTTCAGTTGACATTTGTCATCACTTGTCTCATCTCCCTTTATCTTTCTTTTCTCGTCAAGTTATTATTTCATTATCATCGAATGATGCTATAAAATATCGATGATCAGATCCCATAAACTTGAGAAATGAAATGGCCAATATTAAAATTGAAACAGACATGGTAAAAGGGAAAGACACATTTTCTGTCTTAAACATTTATTGGACCGTTACCATATACACATATTTGAATTTAATCAGATGATGAATTTACCGATAATTAATAGGGGAAAATTCGAGAAAATTCCGAAGCTGAAAAAATTGGAAAGGAAAGGAGATTAGAGACAGTCGAAGTAAAGCCTTAGATCGCGACGGATAGTAAAATTTATAGAAATCATCTTTTAAAAAATTTGAAATCTAAGTTTTATCTGGAAATCTTTAAATCGATTGAACAGCGCTCGTAGTTTTGCATGGTGGTGCAAGCTTTAAATAAAAGTTCTAGAAATTGGGCTTGTAATTTAAATTGAATTATTTTGTATTTATTATTCTGTGAAATTGAATTGAAGAAACTATGTATGTAGATATCTATAAACAATAGCAATAAAACATTTTCTTTGTATGAATTGAAAGATTGTGGTTTCTTAAAATTTAAATCCAAAACTGTCAACTATTTCCAAAGGTGATCGTGGTGTAGTGGCAAGAACTTGGTTTATAGACAGCAGGTCGTGGGTTCGAATCGTGGTTTTTCTAAAATTCGCATGTCGCAGTTTTGTTTAAAAAAGACATTTTTTTTGTGTTATTGGTTAGAAATCCTGGAAAATCCCTCTTATCCTTAAAAACCTGCACTTGTTAGAATCGGTCAGTGATGAAGAAAGAGGCACTCTAAGAACTTTTATTGTTAATGATTCTAAATCAAATATATGAATGCAAGAAGAAAAAAAAACCGCCTCGTACGGGGTTTGAAACCGGGACCTTCCGCTTTCCGGGCTACTGCCTTACCGCAGAGCTATCGAAACAGATGAATCTCCTCTTGCATTTATCAATTTGTTACTTTTGTCACTAGCCTACTAAACCAAGTTTTGCTTTCAGCTGGCATTAACCAGTAACAATGAAAGCACACAAATAAAATGTAAATAAAATTTTATTTATTTTCCCGTGGACGGGAATCTAACCTACACTTGTTAGAATCGGTCAATAATGGAGAAAAAGAACTTTAAGAACTTTTATTTTTAATTATTCTAAATCAAATTTATAAATACAAGAAGAAAAAACAACCGCCTCGTTCGGGGTCTGAAAGCGGGACCTTCCGCTTGCCGGACGACTGCTATTACCACTGAGCTAACGAGAAAGATGATTTTCCCTCTTGCATTTATCAATTTGTTACTTTGGCACTAGCCTACTAAGACACGTTTTGCTTTCAGCTGGCATTGACCAGTAACGATGAAAGCGCAAAAATAAATTGTAAATTCAGTTTTATTTGTTTTTCCTGCGGACGGGAATCGAACGTATAGTTGTGAGAATAGGTCAATGATGGAGAAAGAAGAACTTTAAGAACTTTTTTTTTTAATGATTCTAAATCAAATTTATAAATACAAGAGTAAAAAACAACAGCCTCGTCCGGGGTTTGAAACCGGCACCTTGCGCTTGCCGGGCGACTGCTCTTACCACTGAGCTAACGAGAAAGATGATTTTCCCTCTTGCATTTATCAATTTGTTACTTTGGCGCTAGCCTACTAAGTCACGTTTTGCTTTCAGCTGGCATTAACCAGTAACGATGAAAGCGCAAAAATAAATTGTAAATTCAGTTTTATTTGTTTTTCCTGCGGACGGGAATCGAACGTATACTTGTGAGAATAGGTCAATGATGGAGAAAGAAGAACTTTAAGAACTTTTATTTTTAATGATTCTAAATCAAATTTATAAATACAAGAGTAAAAAACAACCGCCTCGTCCGGGGTTTGAAACCGTGACCTTGCGCTTGCCGGGCGACTGCACTTACCACTGTGCTATCGAAACAGATGATTTTCCGTCTCGCATTTATCAATTTTTTACTTTTGTCACTAGCCTACTAAGCCACGTTTTGCTTTCAGCTGGCATTAACCAGTAACGATGAAAGTGCACAAATAAAATGTAAATAAAATTTTATTTATTTTTCAAGCGGACGGGAATCGAACCTAAACTTGTGAGAACAGGTCGATGATTTGGAAATTAAGAAATTTAAGAACTCTTATTTTTGATGATTCTAAATCAAATTTATAAATGCAAGAATAAAAAACAACCGCCTCGTCCGGGCTTTAAGACTGGGACCTTCCGCTTGCCGGGCGACTGCTCTTACCACTGAGCTAACGAGACAGATGTTTTTCCGTCTTGCATCTATCAATTTGTTAGTTTTGCCACTAGCCTACTAAGCCACGTTTTGCTTTCAGCTGGTATTAACCAGTAACGATGAAAGCGCACAAATAAATTGTAAATTCAGTTTTATTTATTTTTCCCGCGGACGGGAATCGCACCTGCTGTTCCGTGAAGAAGTTTCTGCGACCAATCAGTCTAAAAAGTAAATGGAAGCACACAAAGTATCATGTTTAATATTAATTTATTTGTTTGTACTAATCTAAAGGCATTGTGTTTTTCCCTTTTTTTTTATTGTTTTTCTTCATAATTCCATGAACTTACTTGCTGTCCGTAATGAATTTGTTTTTAATGTTGAAGCCTGAAAAATAATTAATCAATGAGAATTAGTTTAGTTTACCTACTTGAAATTTCAATCTTAGATTTTGTTTGTATACTTACTCAGATTAACTTGTGCCACCACCATACAACACAACACTCTTTATTTATAAATTCAGTTGACATTTGTCATCACTTGTCTCATCTCCCGTTTTCTTTCTTTTCTCGTCAAGTTATTATTTCATTATCATCGAATGATGCTATAAAATATCGATGATCAGATCCCATAAACTTGAGAAATGAAATGGCCAATATTAAAATTGAAACAGACATGGGAAAAGGGAAAGACACATTTTCTGTCTTAAACATTTATTGGACCGTTACCATATACACATATTTGAATTTAATCAGATGATGAATTTACCGATAATTAATAGGGGAAAATTCGAGAAAATTCGGAAGCTGAAAAAATTGGAAAGGAAAGGAGATTAGAGACAGTCGAAGTAAAGCCTTAGATCGCGACGGATAGTAAAATTTATCGAAATCATCTTTTAAAAAATTTGAAATCTAAGCTTTATCTGGAAATCTTTGAATCGATTGAACAGCGCTCGTAGTTTTGTATGGTGGTGCAAGCTTTAAATAAAAGTTATACAAATTGGGCTTGTAATTTAAATTGGATTATTTTGTGTTTATTATTCTGTGAAATTGAATTGAACAAACTATGTATGTAGATATCTATAAACAATAGCAATAAAACATTTTGTTTGTATGAATTGAAAGATTGTGGTTTCTTAAAATTTAAATACAAAACTGTCAACTAGTTCCAAAGGTGATCGTGGTGTAGTGGCAAGAACTTGGTTTATAGACAGCAGGTCGTGGGTTCGAATCGTGGTTTTTTCTAAATTTCGCATGTCGCAGTTTTGTTTAAAAAAGACATTTTTTTTGTGTTATTGGTTAGAAATCCTGGAAAATTCCTCTTATCCTTAAACACCTGCACTTGTTAGAATCGGTCAGTGATGAAGAAAGAGGCACTCTAAGAACTTTTATTGTTAATGATTCTAAATCAAATATATGAATGCAAGAAGAAAAAAAAACCGCCTCGTACGGGGTTTGAAACCGGGACCTTCCGCTTTCCGGGCTACTGCTCTTAACACTGAGCTATCGAAACAGATGATTCTCCTCTTGCATTTATCAATTTGTTACTTTTGTCAGTAGCCTACTAAGTCAAGTTTTGCTTTCAGCTGGCATTAACCAGTAACAATGAAAGCACACAAATAAAATGTAAATAAAATTTTATTTATTTTCCCGCGGACGGGAATCGAACCTACACTTGTTAGAATCGGTCAATAATGGAGAAAAAGAACTTTAAGAACTTTTATTTTTAATTATTCTAAATCAAATTTATAAATCCAAGAAGAAAAAACAACCGCCTCGTTCGGGGTCTGAAAGCGGGACCTTCCGCTTGCCGGAAGACTGCTATTACCACTGAGCTAACGAGAAAGATGATTTTCCCTCTTGCATTTATCAATTTGTTACTTTTGTCACTAGCCTACTAAGCTACGTTTTGCTTTCAGCTGGCATTAACCAGCAACGATGAAAGCGCAAAAATAAATCGTAAATTCAGTTTTATTTGTTTTTCCTGTGGACGGGAATCTAACGTATACTTGTGAGAATAGGTCAATGATGGAGAAAGAAGAACTTTAAGAACTTTTATTTTTAATGATTCTAAATCAAATTTATAAATACAAGAGTAAAATACAACCGCCTCGTACGGGGTTTGAAACCGGGACCTTGCGCTTGCCGGGCGACTGCACTTACCACTGAGCTAACGAAACAGATGATTTTCCGTCTTGCATTTATCAATTTGTTACTTTGGCACTAGCCTACTAAGCCACGTTTTGCTTTCAGCTGGCATTAACCAGTAACGATGAAAGCGCAAAAATAAATTGTAAATTCAGTTTTATTTGTTTTTCCTGCGGACGGGAATCGAACGTGCACTTGTGAGAATAGGTTAATGATGGAGAAAGAAGAACTTGAAGAACTTTTGTTTTTAATGTTTCTAAATCAAATTTATAAATACAAGAGTAAAAAACAACCGCCTCGTCCGGGGTTTGAAACCGGGACCTTGCGCTTGCCGGGCGACTGCACTTACCAATGAGCTAACGAAACAGATGATTTTCCGTCTTGCATTTATCAATTTGTCACTTTTGTCACTAGCCTACTAAGCCACGTTTTGCTTTCAGCTGGCATTAAACAGTAACAATGAAAGCGCACAAATAAATTTTAAATTCAATTTTATTTATTTTTCCCGCGGACGGGAATCGAACGTATACTTGTGAGAATAGGTCAATGATGGAGAAAGAAGAACTTTAAGAACTTTTATTTTTAATGATTCTAAATCAAGTTTATAATTACAAGAGTAAAAACAACCGCCTCGTCCGGGGTTTGAAACCGGGACCTTGCGCTTGCCGGGCGACTGCACTTACCACTGAGCTAACGAAACAGATGATTTTCCGTCTTGCATTTATCAATTTGTTACTTTGGCACTAGCCTACTAAGCCACGTTTTGCTTTCAGCTGGCATTAACCAGAAACGATGAAAGCGCAAAAATAAATTGTAAATTCAGTTTTATTTGTTTTTCCTGCGGACGGGAATCGAACGTATACTTGTGAGAATAGGTCAATGATGGAGAAAGAAGAACTTTAAGAACTTTTATTTTTAATGATTCTAAATCAAATTTATAAATACAAGAGTAAAAAACAACCGCCTCGTCCGGGGTTTGAAACCGTGACCTTGCGCTTGCCGGGCGACTGCACTTACCATTGAGCTAACGAAACAGATGATTTTCCGTCTTGCATTTATCAATTTATTACTTTTGTCACTAGCCTACTAAGCCACGTTTTGCTTTCAGCTGGCATTAACCAGTAACGATGAAAGTTCACAAATAAAATGTAAATAAAATTTTATTTATTTTTCCCGCGGACGGGAATCGAACCTAAACTTGTGAGAATAGGTCGATGATTTGGAAATTAAGAAATTTAAGAACTCTTATTTTTGATGATTCTAAATCAAATTTATAAATGCAAGAATAAAAAACAACCGCCTCGTCCGGGCTTTAAGACTGGGACCTTCCGCTTGCCGGGCGACTGCTCTTACCACAGAGCTAACGAGACAGATGATTTTCCGTCTTGCATCTATCAATTTGTTAGTTTTGCCACTAGCCTACTAAGCCACGTTTTGCTTTCAGCTGGTATTAACCAGTAACGATGAAAGCGCACAAATAAATTGTAAATTCAATTTTATTTATTTTTCCCGCGGACGGGAATCGTACCTGCTGTTCCGTGAAGAAGTTTCTGCGACCAATCAGTCTAAAAAGTAAATGGAAGGCACACAAAGTATCATGTTTAATATTAATTTATTTGTTTGTTCTAATATAAAGGCATTCTGTTTTTCCCTATTTTTTATTGTTTTTCTTCATAATTCCATGAACTTACTTGCTGTCCATAATGAATTTGTTTTTAATGTTGAAGCCTGAAAAATAATTAATCAATGAGAATTAGTTTAGTTTACCTACTTGAAATTTCAATCTTAGATTTTGTTTGTATACTTACTCAGATTTACTTGTGCCACCACCATACAACACAACACTCTTTATTTATAATTTCAGTTGACATTTGTCATCACTTGTCTCATCTCCCTTTTTCTTTCTTTTCTCGTCAAGTTACTATTTCATTATCATCGAATGATGCTATAAAATATCGATGATCAGATCCCATAAACTTGAGAAATGAAATGGCCAATATTAAAATTGAAACAGACATGGTAAAAGGGAAAGACACATTTTCTGTCTTAAACATTTATTGGACCGTTACCATATACACATATTTGAATTTAATCAGATGATGAATTTACCGATAATTAATAGGGGAAAATTCGAGAAAATTCCGAAGCTGGAAAAATTGGAAAGGAAAGGAGATTAGAGACAGTCGAAGTAAAGCCTGAGATCGCGACGGATAGTAAAATTTATCGAAATCATCTTTTAAAAAATTTGAAATCTAAGTTTTATCTGGAAATCTTTAAATCGATTGAACAGCGCTCGTAGTTTTGTATGGTGGTGCAAGCTTTAAATAAAAGTTCTAGAAATTGGGCTTGTAATTTAAATTGGATTATTTTGTATTTATTATTCTGTGAAATTGAATTGAAGAAACTATGTATGTAGATATCTATAAACAATAGCAATAAAACATTTTCTTTGTATGAATTGAAAGATTGTGGTTTCTTAAAATTTAAATCCAAAACTGTGAACTAGTTCCAAAGGTGATCGTGGTGTAGTGGCAGGAACTTGGTTTATAGACAGCAGGTCGTGGGTTCGAATCGTGGTTTTTTCTAAATTTCGCATGTCGCAGTTTTGTTTAAAAAAGACATTTTTTTTGTGTTATTGGTTAGAAATCCTGGAAAATCCCTCATATCCTTAAACACCAGCACTTGTTAGAATCGGTCAGTGATGAAGAGAGAGGAACTCTAAGAACTTTTATTGTTAATGATTCTAAATCATATATATGAATGCAAGAAAAAAAAAACCGCCTCGTACGGGGTTTGAAACCGGGACCTTCCGCTTTCCGGGCTACTGCTCTTACCACTGAGCTATCGAAACAGATGATTATCCGTCTTGCATCTATCAATTTGTTACTTTTGCCACTAGCCTACTAAGCCACGTTTTGCTTTCAGCTGGCATTAACCAGTAACGATGAAAGCGCAAAAATAAATTGTAAATTCAGTTTTATTTGTTTTTCCTGCGGACGGGAATCGAACGTGCACTTTTGAGAATAGGTCAGTGATGGATAAGGAAGAACTTGAAGAACTTTTGCTTTTAATGTTTCTAAATCAAATTTATAAATACAAGAGTCCAACAACAACCGCCTCGTCCGGGGTTTCAAACCGGGACCTTACGCTTGCCGGGCTACTTCACTTACCAATGCGCTAACGAAACAGATGATTTTCCGTCTTGCATTTATCAATTTGCCACTTTTGTCACTAGCCTACTAAGCCACGTTTTGCTTTCAGCTGGCATTAACCAGTAACAATGAAAGCGCACAAATAAATTGTAAATTCAATTTTATTTATTTTTCCCGCGGACGGGAATCGAACCTACACTTGTTAGAATCGGTCAATGATGGAGAAAGAAGAACTTTAAGAACTTTTATTTTTAATGATTCTAAATCAAATATATAAATACAAGAAGAAAAAACAACGGCCTCGTCCGGGGTCTGAAACCGGGACCTTCACCTTGCCGGGCGACTGCTCTTACCACTGAGCTTACGAGAGAGATGATTTTCCCCCTTGCATTTATCAATTTGTTACTTTTGTAACTAGCCTACTAAGCCACGTTTTGCTTTCAGCTGGCATTAACCAGTAACGATGAAAGTGTACAAATAAAACGTAAATAAAATTTTATTTATTTTTCCCGCGGACGGAAATCTAACCTACAATTGTTAGAATCGGTCAATGATGGAGAAAGAAGAACTTTTATTTTTAATGTTTCTAAATCTAATTTATAAATGCAATAAGAAAAAACAACCGCCTCGTCCGGGGTTTGAAACCGGGACCTACCGCTTGATGGGCGACTGCTCTTACCACTGAGCTAACGAGACAGATGATTTTCCCTCTTGCATTTATCAATTTGTTACTTTTGCCACTAGCCTACTAAGCCACGTCTTGCGTTCAGCTGGCATTAACCAGTAACAATGAAAGCGCACAAATAATTTGTAAATTCAGTTTTACTTACTTTTCACCCGGACGGGAATCAAACATTTACTTGTTAGAATCGATCAGTGACGGAGAAAGAAGAACTTTAAGAACTTTTATTTTTAATGAATCTAAATAAAATGTATAAATGCAAGGAGAAAAAACAACCGCCTCGTACGGGGTTTGAAACCGGGACCTTCCGCTTTCCGGGCTACTGCTCTTACCACTGAGCTATCGAAACAGATGATTATCCGTCTTGCATCTATCAATTTGTTACTTTTGCCACTAGCCTACTAAGCCACGTTTTGCTTTCAGCTGGCATTAACCAGTAACGATGAAAGCGCAAAAATAAATTGTAAATTCAGTTTTATTTGTTTTTCCTGCGGACGGGAATCGAACGTGCACTTTTGAGAATAGGTCAATGATGGAGAAGGAAGAACTTGAAGAACTTTTGCTTTTAATGTTTCTAAATGAAATTTATAAATACAAGAGTCAAACAACAACCGCCTCGTCCGGGGTTTCAAACCGGGACCTTACGCTTGCCGGGCGACTTCACTTACCAATGCGCTAACGAAACAGATGATTTTCCGTCTTGCATTTATCAATTTGCCACTTTTGTCACTAGCCTACTAAGCCACGTTTTGCTTTCAGCTGGCATTAACCAGTAACAATGAAAGCGCACAAATAAATTGTAAATTCAGTTTTATTTATTTTTCCCGCAGACGGGAATCGAACCTACACTTGTTAGAATCGGTCAATGATGGAGAAAAAAGAACTTTAAGAACTTTTATTTTTAATGATTCTAAATCAAATATATAAATACAAGAAGAAAAAACAACGGCCTCGTCCGGGGTCTGAAACCGGGACCTTCACCTTGCCGGGCGACTGCTCTTACCACTGAGCTTACGAGAGAGATGATTTTCCCCCTTGCATTTATCAATTTGTTACTTTTGTAACTAGCCTACTAAGCCACGTTTTGCTTTCAGCTGGCATTAACCAGTAACGATGAAAGTGTACAAATAAAATGTAAATTAAATTTTATTTATTTTTCCCGCGGACGGGAATCTAACCTACAATTGTTAGAATCGGTCAATGATGGAGAAAGAAGAACTTTTATTTTTAATGTTTCTAAATCTAATTTATAAATGCAATAAGAAAAAACAACCGCCTCGTCCGGGGTTTGAAACCGGGACCTGCCGCTTGATGGGCGACTGCTCTTACCGCTGAGCTAACGAGACAGATGATTTTCCCTCTTGCATTTATCAATTTGTTACTTTTGCCACTAGCCTACTAAGCCACGTCTTGCGTTCAGCTGGCATTAACCAGTAATAATGAAAGCGCACAAATAAATTGTAAATTCAGTTTTACTTACTTTTCACCCGGACGGGAATCAAACATTTACTTGTTAGAATCGATCAGTGACGGAGAAAGAAGAACTTTAAGAACTTTTATTTTTAATGATTCTAAATAAAATTTATAAATGCAAGAAGAAAAAACAACCGCCTCGTCCGGGATTTGAAACCGGGACCGTCCGCTTTCCGGGCGACTGCTCTTACCGCTAAGGTAACGAAACAGATGATTTTCCCTCTTGCATTATCAATTTGTTACTTTTGTCACTAACCTTTATTTTTTCTTGTTCCCTTACCTCTGGTGGGGGGTGAACAAGGTGATTGATTTAAACGTTGACTGATAATTAGCAACTGATTTATTAATATATTAACACCGTTTATATACAATTAGAAAAATGCTTAGCTTAACAATAATAATAATAATTTCTTAAGACGTACACTACAAGGTTCAGCAAATTATGTTTGTGACCTATTGAGCATAAATGTGCTTACATGGTGATCGGTTTATTGACCGATGAATGCAATTTATTGATTGTTGCATAAATTGCATTGTCATCTTTGTTATGTGTTTGAACATTCTCCCCCTTGGTGACTGCAGTCGCAATATGGTCGAGTGGAGGTAGTTTTAAGGTGATTCTCGGGTTTGTTGATGATTTTGAATCTGCATGTTGAACTAGGCTGGTTCGCTTAGCGGGTTGCGGAGTCCTTTGGCTAAGTTTAATGTCGGGCATGCCTTCAACCTTCCTGCGCGTTAGCGGGCAGCAGGTCTGTTCTTGTCGCCTTAACTTATATGCAAGTGTGATTAGTAGGATGGTAATTACGATTGCACTGACTGCCGAGGCCGTGTGGTGGCTAATTGATTTGAATATAGTTGAGGCTGACACTAGGTCCTGCTGTAGTACTTCTTGATCCCTAATTGCATCGAATAAATGGTCGGATGATTTTAAAATTGGTTCACGTTCAATGATTTCTCTGTGTGTTTTTCTTGTCATTATAGTGGTGCTTATGTTGAAATTCATTGCCTTGTTAAATGTCGATTTAACTGGTATCTTAGATTTAACTGGAATCTTAACTGGTATCTTAGCAGTTATTGTTGATGTTAGTGTATTCTTCTTAGTTTGGATGAGGCAGTTGTTGCTGATCTGAATTATTCCTATTTTATCGAGAATGATGTCTTCTCTTACTCCATTACATTTGACCGCTGCGGTGGTGGGTGAGCTGCTGATGAATAGCCAAGTGTTGGCCATGTAAAGATGCTTCCATAATGTGGTTGATAAAGAGAACTGCTTCAAGGAGCAGTGTTGTTTTTCTTGGCGCTGGTAGATCTCATCAATGATACAATTTGGGTTTGTTTCGATACTGCTGACAACTGTTGGAGTACACAACATCAAGTGTTTTGCTTGGGTGATACAATTGGCTAGTTCTGCTTCAGTAAGCTCGAAGTAGGTTTGAGTGTTGTGGTTTGTACCTATTATGGATCTGCTAATGTCTGGTGCTATGTATGTATTGTTTTTAATGTGGTAGGGTATAGCGGTAGCCTTCATTTGAGTGTATTGATCCCTCTCCATGATGGGAAGATATCCATAAATAATAATATTTCCGTTGTCTCTGACTATTTCTAGTCTTTCTTCTGGTGTGCCAGAGACCTTTAGGTTGGAAGGAATTTGATCGGAGGGTTTAATGGTGATATTTGCTAATTTTGCCGGTGACATGAATTCAAATAGATTTCCCCTTTTCATGGTAATCCTCGCGAGTCTTATATAATGTTCTTCTAGGTCACTGAGGAAGTTTATCGCAAGTTGATATGCGGCGATGATATTGATATTAATCCTGTTGGTGTCAGTTTGGGAGAACCATCCTTGAACTTTGTTGATTTCCTCTAGAGCCTTGTTTAGTTTGTTTGTAAACATGTTTATTTTTTGTGTTACGCGGGCTTCTGTGTCGTTGACTACGGCTATAGTAGAGAGCATTAGACTTGATTGATGTTGGGCTGCTTGTTGTAAGATTTGTTGGTTTTGACGAAGAGTGTTAATGTCTGTATACACATCTTCATTGACTCCAAAAACGTATTCTAGTATGTTGCCAAATATATTTCGTCTTTTTCGTTTGGTATCTAGATCTTTTAGCAATGTCAGTTCATGGGATAACGTTCGTCCCTTTTCCTTTAAATGCTGAAGTAGTAGATCACAATGGATGTCACTGGACAGGTGCCGGGATCTGTAACATACATCTTCCATTTGTGATAATGTCTTGTCAATTTTATGTTCGTCTGATTTTATATTCAGTGGATAGCTCAGCTCGACTCTAAGCGTTCCTCTTTTCAGATTTGCTTCACCGATATGCTCGATGTACAACCCTGCCTTTGGTTGTGTTATGTTATAGGAGCAACTCCCTATCTTTGCAAACAAAATAAGTAGGAGACAAAGAATGGTTGGGTGTATTGTTGTCCACCCTCCTCCATGTCCTCCGTGATTGATGGAACTTCTATACTTCTCGGAGTAGTACATCTTAGCTAACTTAGGCAATTTGTAACGTTCTTCGTAAGCCTTGACTGCCTGTAACTGTTTTTCTATAGGTACTAGTGTTTTGTATCCTGTTACAGGGAATATGCGAATACCTTTACGTTTCCGTTGCATGTGTTCGTGTCGGAATTGATTTAATTGTGTCTTGAATTTTGACGGCGCGTTTGGGCAAGTTTCCCTTACCGGTTTCTCAGATCGTTTCTCAATTTTGGCTTTTACGTTGTTGGCTTCGTTGTCTGTTAACTTATGCTTCCTGTTATTTTTTGGTGTGGTTTCCTGTGTTGGAAGCCTCTGTACTAAAACTGTTGTAATATTCGTGTATGGTTTGATTGCTGCTGGAGGTTCAATACATTCTTGCTCATTTTCTATGGGTAATTTGCATAATTTTGTTATTGGTCTTTTCAAAATGATATTTCCCTTGCATCGAAGACTCGCTACTCGCGTGAGTCCATCCTTGCCGGGATGTGTCTCATTTACACGTGCAAGGAGCCACCTTGTTGGTGGTAGGTTTTCGTCCTTGATTAAAACAAGTTGTCCAGGCTCTATGTTATCTTGTTTTGTGCGCAACTTGGGTCCCTGTTTTAGGCGTGACAAATATTCTGTTGACCATATTTTCCAGAAGTCTCTTTGAAGTTTGCTTACAAGTTTCCATCTAGTTATACTGTTAATATTTGTTTCCTTTTCAGCACAAATGGGTGTGCTTAGCGGTGCTCTGCCCATCAAAAAATGACCTGGTGTTAACGCAGCGAGATCATTTGGGTCATCACTGAGCGGACAAATGGGTCGAGGGTTGAGACATGCTTCTATTTGGTATAGTAATGTCGTTAATTCTTCAAAGGTTAAAGTCGTTTCTCCAATAATTCTTTTAAGGTGGTGTTTGATTGATTTTACACCAGCTTCCCAAAGTCCGCCCATGTGAGGTGCTCCTGGTGGGTTGAAATGCCATTGTGTCCCGTCAGAGGCTAGTAGATTCACTACCTCAGGCGTGTTATCGGTTATCGCTTTTCTGAATTCTTCTTTAAGTATTTTTCGTGCTCCAACAAAATTAGTTCCACAATCGCTATAAAGATGTTTGCAGAGGCCACGTCTAGCAGTAAATCTCTTGAATGCCGCTAAAAATGCTTCAGTGGTTAGATCACTGACAACTTCAATGTGTATTGCCTTTGTTGCTAGGCATACAAAAATGGCTATATATCCCTTATAGGATTTATGTCCACCACCCTTTGATGCTCTTAAATGAATTGGACCAGCATAGTCGACGCCTGTGTGAGTAAATGGTTTAGATGGTTCTATTCTTGCGGCTGGTAGGTTGCCCATTAGTTGGTGAGTTACTTCTGATTTAAATCGAAAGCATCTTATACATTTATGAATGAGGTCTCGTATGATAGTTCGTGCCTTTGGGATCCAATATTGTTGTCGGACGTATGCCAGTGTACTTTGGTTACCCCCATGGAGTGTTTTTAGGTGAGCCTGCTGAATTATAAGGTTAGTCAAATGGCATTTGCGCGGTAGAATTATTGGATGTTTTTCATTTTCAGTGAGTGTCGAGTTTTCAAGTCGTCCTCCCACTCTTAGAATCCCTGCCTTATCTAGCACTGGGTTGAGTGGTAAAAGCTTATTCTTGGGACTCAGTGCTTTACCTGCTCTTAATTCTTCAATTTCCTTGTGAAAATGCGCTGCTTGTGTTAATTTTACTACTTGCATTCTTGCTTCTTCAAGTTCGGAAGTGCTGATTATTGAGGCTGGACTTTTATGCTTTGTATTTCGACAATTCCGAATGAATTTGTTGCAAATGGCTAGTACTCGAATTAGTCTGTGCATGGTTGAGAATCGTTCGATTACATTGTCGGTAGATGTTACTGTTGTAAGTGTTGTATACGTTGGTTTAATTTCCAGTTCAGTTGCACTACTTTTTATGTTAGTTTGTGGCCACCGTTCCTTGGGGTAATTTAGCCACCTTGGACCTGTCCACCATAAGTTATGAGAGTTGATTTGGGTTGGACTTAATCCTCTTGAGGCACAGTCTGCTGGATTCTCGTCCGACTTGATGTAGTTCCATTGGTTTGGGTTAGAAATTGATTGTATTTCTTCAACTCTATGTGCGACAAAGTTTTTCCATTTGCCTGCATCTCCCTTTATCCAAGATAGTGCGACCATTGAATCTGACCATAGAAAGACCCTTGCGTTATCGATTTTCATGGTTTTCAATGTGCTCTTCATTAATTTTGCAAGTAGTAATGCACCACACAGCTCTAATCTTGGTATTGTTGTCTTTGATTTCACGGGAGCTACCTTTGATTTGGCTGTAAGCAATGTGACTGTTGGACTCTTGGTTTGAGAAGTCACCTTGATGTAAATCACTGCCGCGTATGCCCTTTCAGATGCATCGCTGAAACCATGTAGCTCGACTGTTTTTGTGTGATGGGTTTGACAAATCCATCTGGGAATGCTTAATTCTTCTATTTTTGGTAGATCGTTTCTGAAGTTATTCCAGTCTGTTTTAACTTGAGAGGGGAGTTCTTCGTCCCAGGTGACACCTTGCAGCCAGAGTTGTTGAAGCATAAGTTTAGCCTTTACTGTTACAGGTGTAAGCCATCCCAACGGATCGAAAATCTTTGCTATATCTGATAGCAAGATTCTTTTTGTTACCATCGCCTTATTTGGTAGGTTTACCTTGAAGTGGAAAGTGTTAGATTTCGGAGCCCAATGGACACCCAGCGTCTTGATGGTATCTCCATCCTTTATTTCGAGGATATTCTGTTCTCTTAAATCCTCGGGTATTCCTTTTAACAAACTTTGTTTGTTACTAGCCCACTTTCTCAGCTTGAATCCACCTGCGGATAATAAGTTAATTAATTCATTTCGTAATCGCTCCGCTTCCTGAACTGTATCTGCTCCGGACATCATGTCGTCTACATAAAAATCTGTGAGGACGATTTTGGAGGCCAACGGATATCTTTGTTCTTCGTCTCTTGCTAATTGCTGCATAGTTCTAATTGCTAAGTATGGTGCAGACGATGTGCCATATGTAACTGTTGTTAGCTTGTATTGGATCGTCTGGTGAGAATCGCCATAGTACTCGCTGCAAATCTTGATCTTCTTCGTCCATTTTTATTTGCCTGTACATCTTTTCTATATCAGCTGTAAAGGCGTATTTGTGTTTGCGCCATCGCAATAGGATAGCTGGTAAGTCTTGTTGAAGCTGAGGCCCTGTTAGCATTCTTTCGTTTAAACTTTTTTCTCCTAGAGTTTTTGCCGAGGCGTCAAAGACCACTCGCAATTTAGTGGTTGTGCTATCTAATTTGTTCACCGCATGATGTGGAAGGTAGCATAAGTTGGATATGGACTCCATGGGAGTTTTTGCAGGTACCATATGTTTTAACTTGATGTATTCCATCATAAAATTTTTGTATTCTCTTTCCAATGTCTTGTCAGTTTTGAATTTTCTTTCAATTTGAAGTAATCTAGCTAGCGCTATTTTTCTTGAAAATACCAAGTTTACTAATGGTCCCTTAAAAGGAATATTAATTGTGTACGTTCCATCTTGGTTTCGGTTATAAGTTGCTTGGTAGTGTTTTTCACAATCGTGATCTTCCTTAGACATCTGATATTCTGTAGATACCTGTTCTAATTCCCAAAACCGTTTTAGCTGGTCATCTATTTCAACGTTGGAGATCATACTGATAATTTTCGGTCGCATTGTATTGGCATGGGTCTGTCCTGATATAATCCATCCCAATTCAGTATTCTGTGTCAGGAGTCCGCGATGATTTTTTCGAACTCCTTCTAATATTATTGAGCTGTATACGTCTGCCCCTATAATGACATCAATTGGCCCAGGTTTGTCAAAATTTGGGTCTGCCATGATAATATTCTTCCATGGTATGTCCAGATTTAGATATTTGTCTGGTAGAATGCTAGTGAGCCTTGGTAATACAAGACCTTCGACTTGGTGTTTAAATGTAGATGGAATTCTTGGTTGTATTTCCATATGAATTTTGCTATGAGCTATTCCTGCGTTAGCTGCACCTATTCCTGCTATTTCGGCAAATATTTTCATTCTGGGTAGTGATAAAAGTTGTGCAATATTCTCTGTCACGTATGATGCCTGTGAGCCGGGATCAATGAGTGCACGCACTGTTTCTAGATTTCCAGTCGCCGATCGTACTCTAATTAATGCTGTTGCCAGAAGAACAGTATTATTTTGTTGTGCTAAATGGTTTTGTATTTTAGCGGCTTCAATTAGCGGTTTCACTTGTATGTTTTTGTTGATAATGCCTTTGGAATTGTTATCTTGATAGACTTCGTGTAGTAATGAGTGGTGAGTTTTGCGGCAGATATTGCATTTGTGTTTGCTTAAACATTTCTCTTGTTCATCATGATTTAAGCAGTTTATACAAAGTTTAGCTCTTCTTATAAACTCTCTTCGTCGCTGTACTTCGAGTTGCTGGAAATCATGGCAATTATTTATTGCGTGATCATTTTGGCAGTATTTACACTGCTGAGTTCTCTTCGAATGATAGTTCTTACATGTTATGCTTCTTGGTTGTATTTTATCATATTTCCACCTTTGAGGCAATTCACGCCGTTTATTGTCTCCAAATGCTTCAAGCGATTGGAATCTAGACTCCAGGAATCTGTAGAGTACATCAAATGTCGGAATCTCCTTTGGTTTTTCTAAGGTCTGTTCATAGAGCCTGTGGGTTTCTTGGTCAAATTTTTGTATACATATGTGTACTATAATTGGTGCCCATAATCTAGTATCGATGTTTAGATTGGTTAGCGCATGTAGACACTCTTTTATAGTATCGTGCATTTTTCTTATTCCACTTGCAGACGCAATATCAAATTTTGGTAGTGATAATATGTGCTGAATTTGAGTAGCCACAATCTTTCTTTTGTTTTCGAATCGTTCTTTTAATATGTCCCAGGCACTTATGTAGTTGGAATCAGATATTTCCAGGTGGCACAATAGCTTTGAAGCTTCACCTTTTAAATGCGTTTTCAAGTATTGTATTTTCTCTATGTTTGATAGCCTTTTGTTATCATGTATGAGTTTCACAAAAATATCGTGAAAGCTTCGCCATGCCTCATATTTTCCATCAAACGTTGGAATTGTAAGTCTTGGCAATCTGATATCATTTTCTGATGGTGTGCCTTGAAGAGACGTTTTGTTTCTCTTGAAGTGATATCATGGCCTTGTTGTAATTATGTTTTGCTTGCTGAAAAAGCTCTATATAGGCTCTCCATCTCTTCTTCTTCATAATCGTCTGTTCCGCAGTATAGCAGAACTTCTTCATGCAGTTGTTGAATGCTTTTCCAATTCTCGCTGAGTATGCGGATGTAGAACTCAATTCGTGTTGAATTGAGTTCATTGTCATTGTTTACTTGATGTACTTGCTCCGTGAAAGCTGCAATGCGCAGTCTTTCTCGTTTACGACGGACCTCATTTTCATTTTCACTGGTGATTATTGAAAGCTTAAATTGCTTGTTTGAGTGGCGTGATTCATCATTCGGGTTGGTGTCTGCTTTATCTGCCAAAGCTGCTTCGTAGCTTTCAACCTTTCTTTTTATGAGTGTTGTTGCTTCTTTTACCTGATCGTAGTAAGCTTCCGTAAGGTATTGGTGCTCAGGTTTATTAAGTTCAGAAATCTCTTCATGGGCGGGCTTGAAATTCTTCCCAAAGTTCCTCGTATTGCTGCTGTTTTTTTTATGATAAGCTCTTTTGTTCTCCTCTCTATGCGTTCTCTTCTGAGGTTTTCCAAGAGTTTGGTCAATTGATCACCGAATTCAATTTGTTTGCAGGTTAACTCTTCCATGACGATGGTTCTCTCTCTGCAAGAAGTTTATACTTTTAAATTAATTTCAGCGCTTACTGATATTTTTTGGGCTGATGACTGTCGCAGAATTTGCTCTTCAGATTATGTTATGGCTGGTGACTCGTAAATGCAGATGATGATAGTATATCGGTGGTAGTATGGCACCTAGACGTTTAGTAAGTACTGTTTATCCCTTCTTTGAATGATGAAATAGTCGCGGTTCAGTCTTTGCTCGAAAGACCAAAATGTTTTTTCTTGTTCCCTTACCTCTGGTGGGGGGTGAACAAGGTGATTGATTTAAACGTTGACTGATAATTAGCAACTGATTTACTAATATATTGTTACGCAATCGGGTGAGACATATGACCTAAAAAGAAAATTGGTTAATTTGGAAGCATCCTGAGTATACAAGAAATACTTATCTCTAAATTTCGGTACTAAAAATTTCCCTCGACGAGGTCAACTTCCGGTACATGACCTTTCAGAGGTCATGATCTTGAACTCTCTCAGTTTTTTTTTTCGCCGTCCTGGTTGTTGAACAAAAGAAGTACGAACTACAGAGCTGGCCTGATCGGAATCTGAAAATAAAATTGTTAAAATCTTTTGTAATATTTAAATCAGTCATTATTTATAACGTGGAGTAAAAAAAAAAAGTGTTGAAAATAAATTTGTATGGACAAGCAGAAATCTGGAAGTTTCAATATTGATCCAGAATAAGCAAGTTTTTTTTGTTTTTTTTTTCTTTAGGATAATTGCGAGGAAGAAATCAGAGTGAATAAATTATTTCAACCGTGAGAAATAAATTTAAATAAATAAATCTTATTTGGTTCTCTATCTGAGACAAGAAAAACTTAGAGTGCAAATTATCTCAACTGTGAGGAATAAATTTGAATAGATAAATTTTATTTGGTTGTCTATCTGAGACGGGAAAAAATTAAAGTGCAAATTACTATATTTCAATTGCGAAAAAGAAATTTAAATAAACGAATTTTATTTTGTTTTCCATTTAAGAAAAAATAAAAAGATATAAGTGCATCTCATATTTTCAAATAAAACAAAGTACAGCTGGTGCTGTACAATAGTTGTCTCTTTCTCTTTGAATGCGCATGTTTAATGAAGAACTCCATCTCCAGTCTAGCATGACATAATTTCAGAGGGGGTCGAAACTCGCACTACATAAAGTTGCATGACCGATTAGGCTCTAGCTTGACACAATTACAGATAAACAACAACAAAAACTCGCCCGACGCAAGGTTCAAAAGTGGCACGACTTGGGTTATATCTTTTGGGTGAATATCGATATTTGACTAGGCTCGGAAAGATAGCACACCACGCGCTGTGCCACTGCGGCTGCTAAATAGCCCCAAAGCGAAATAAACAATATTAAATTTAAGTTTAAACTCACCTGCATGCAGAGTTACATCCCTGATACGTCCACCTTGTGCAGCAATAAAACTATTTCCCTCGCTGGCTTGTCTCGTGAACATTTCTGGGGCACTATCCCGTCAACACAACACAAACACCACTTATAAAATCACTTTTCATTTTGTATATTACACCTGTCCTTATTGACAGGTTGTAATTTGCGCACGCACGACTATTTTTCTACCCGATCACTGTATCGCACTTCTAAGAAAACACCCGCTCGTGTGTCTTCTTCTCCTGGCTTGCCTTTAATTTGGCTAACTTGCAAACGAGAAGCACGTCTATGTGGCAACGAATTCGATCACGCACTTGCATAGTGGGCTAACTTCTTCCAGCCAAACATGCATCGAATTTTGTTGTTTTGTACTGTGTGCAGGCAGTAAAATCACACTCTAGTGCAATAGAAGTAAACACTGCACAGTGGCCTCTGTATAAAAATACCCACGTTGAATACAGGAGAAGCTAAGTACAACTTTTGTTACATTGGTGTCAAGTGTGGGGTCGTTTGGTCCTTTGAAGAAAAGATCCCCACTAGTACTAGCTCCGCTCGGCTGCATCTAATTAAAGCTAAAACAACCGCATAATTCATTTATAGAAAAAGTATAAGTCATGTGGAATAATTTTACGGCACAAGAAAGATCCTTATTCGAGCCCACAGAAGAAAATCGACAGCCAACCACTAATAATCCTGTATGTCAACCGAGTGATTCAGGCGTAAGAATGAGTACTTCCAATCCAAACGATTCTCCACTCGCTGCTATAAGCCAACAAGTGCAACAGTTGACTCTTCTGATGCAAGATCTTTCAAATCGACTGGAAAGAGTCGAGATGTCACACGAAGAAGCCGTCAAACGTGCCATAGATGACCTAGCTAACCAACCTACCCCTATTACTCACGACATTTCAGCCTGCCTTAATTTCAACATTGCAGAGATACAACTGAGACCACACGAGTCTAGTCTGCCAGCTGATATTAGTGATCATATCACTAGTGCTCCTCTGCACGGGCCAGCTTCATCTACATTCAAAGCCCACTCCCAAAACCAGTCAGTGCATAACTCTGTTCCTGTTCATCCACCTACTTCAGATGGGAATCTCACAGCTTTCGGAACGAATTATCCGGCTATTACCACTTCGGCCGCTGTACAAGCATCTCCAAAAGCAGCTCCAATCCAAGTTAATAAAACAACTTCTGGTAACCAGAATGATGGAGCTAATAACCGAGAACATTACTTAGATTCTCCAGTTCCCTCTACCTCTGCTACACCACTTATGGAACCAACGCGAATTCGCCTCTTTCCGAAGGACTATGACGGAAAGCAACCATGGGCAGATTATAAAAAACATTTTGAAGCTGTTGCCCTAGCAAATAGATGGTCCGCTGAGCTCAAGGCACTCTATATCGCTCCTTATCTACAAAATACTGCTTTAAATTTTTTTCATACGCTACCACCAGAAGTGCGGAGCGACTATAATGAGCTGGATAGGGCGCTGAATGAACGTTTCAGTGATGAGCACCAGCAGTCAGTGGCCCATAGTCAACTAAGGGGGCGTATACAAAAAATCGTGAAAGTTTGAGAGAGTTTGCCACGGATGTCCAGCGGCTGGTTGACTTAGCATTCAGTGACTGCCCAAAGAGAGCAAAAAATCGCATAGCTCTGGAACAGTTCCTGGATGGATTTGCTGATTTAGAAACACAACAACTCGCACGAAATTCGAAGCCGCAAACGCTTGAGGCTGCTTTGGCCCAGGCCACACAAATCGAGGCTAGCAGGTATGCCTCCAGACTAAGCCGCCGACATATTCGAGCCGCAGAAGCAACACTGATGTCCCGCGACGATCCACCACGACGACGCTCCCCGCCGAGGCGGTACAACAAGAACCAGCGATCGGGAAACGATCGTCGCCTATTCTGAAGGAGCGCAGAACAGGCAAAGGACTCAGCTCCGAGACCCACCCTTCAAATATTCCGGAATCGAAATATGTCTGCATGCTGAAGGATGTAGCAACCACAGGCGACTTGAAAAACAAAAAGGTGAAGATAGTGAAGTGGTCCTCGAAACCTTTGGAGAGAAATATAGCTGGCTGCGTCAAGTGGTACAGTTATGACAGAGGCTACGGATTCCTTATACGTAAAGACACTGGACAAGAAGTTTTTGTCCATGCCAGCAATATACAGAAGACGAGACCCGTATTGTTTCAAGATGAGGAGGTGGAATTCGACGTTGTGCCTACTAAGAAAACGAGTAAGGCTGTTAACGTTAGACGAGCGTCAACCGCTAGATCACTAACAGTTGCAATTGAAACAGAAGACCACCAATCAGCATCAACCTCTTCTCCGACATCATTAAGCGCGAGATCTCAGCAGAAATCTAACGACAAACGCATGAACTCCTATGTTCACCAGATAGATAATCCTCCAACTAGGAGTAATTATCCGACTGGGACTAAATCAGTAGCGGCACCATATCACACTGCCAAGACAAACACTCAGAAACGACCAAGAACCTGGAACCATTCGAAATTCAGCTACAACACTTGCCAACGATATGACAATGATATCACCTCCCAACAACAATTTTTAAACTCGAGACCACTGATTATGAGGGGCAAAAGTCAGTAGCTCTAGCAGCCCCAGAACCAATTAATGTAATAGTTAGTGTTGCCAACGCTAGTCATCATTTATGGCTGCCTGGCCATGTTAATGGGATAACCTGCCGTTTGATTATTGACACAGGTGCCACCCAGACTATCCTACACCCCAGAATCCTACGAAATTCAGAAATAAGCTCACGTATGCTTCAAACTAGCACTGTCATCAAAAGTGTAAATGGTGAAACGATTCCTGTAGTTGGCCTCACGGAAGTCCACTTAGAGATAGCAGATTTCTTCACTCGGCACCTCGTCTTCGTGGCAGATATTTTCGATGACTGTATCATAGGAATGGATTTCCTCGTAAAATATAAGTGCTCTTTAGATCTCAAGTATGGCACTTTCACTATAGCTGACGAGACAATTCAATTGGAACAATGTTTTAATCAGCCTTGTATAGCCAGTATTATCAGTGACATGCAGCTGCCACCGAATTCCGACCATATAATTAGGCTAAGCACTACCCTGGTAAAAGACGAGGATATTCTTTTAACGCCTTTTGAAAATTCACCCGAAGGACTTGAAGTTGATTACATAATAAGTCGTGTCGAGAATGGAAACGTTTTCGCCCGGGTGTCGAATACCAGTACTAAACCAATCCATCTTACTGCTTCAACAGCTATCGCGGTTGTGGAAAGTAACCCAGAGATCATTAACTGCAGCCGATCCACAAGCCAGGACTATTCACCTGATTTTTTAGAACTCTTTCAGAGAAGTTCGGCTGACCTATCAGACAGCGCCAAAAAGCAACTCTGGAACTTGCTGGCTAGCCACTTTGAGGTGTTCTCTTCATCGAACAACGATTTAGGCCGTACTTCGCTTTTGCAACACAGGATTAACACAGAAGATGCAATGCCCATTAAGCAACCTCCACGGAGAATTCCAATGTCGAAGAGAGTAGAGGCTGAAGAAATACTCCAGCAGATGATTGACCAGGGTATAGTGCACCCCTCTAAAAGTCCGTGGAGCTCCCCAGTGGTACTTGTGCGGAAAAAGGACGGCTCGTTAAGATTCTGTATAGACTATCGACGCTTAAACGAAGTCACAAAAAAGGACTCCTATCCCCTGCATAGAATCGACCTAACTCTAAAAGCCTTCGGAGAGTCTACCTGGTTTTCCACACTTGATCTGCAATCAGGCTATTGGCAAGTAAAAATGCACCCAGCTGATAAAGAGAAGACAGCGTTTACTGTTGGCAGTGGGCTCTGGGAGTTCAATGTAATGCCGTTTGGGCTCACTAATGCCCCTGCAACATTTCAACGACTGAAGGAGCTCGTGCTGGACGGCATACCATTTACAGTATGCCTCGTGTACCTGGACGACATTATTGTTCACGGTAAAAGCTATGACGAATTGCTTAAGAATCTAGCGACAGTCTTTCACAGACTTAAATCCGCGGGACTAAAACTATCCGCCACGAAGTGTCATTTATGTCGTAGGGGGTTAAGTTCCTTGGCCATGTTGTCTCATCCGCAGGTATATCAGCTGACCCCGAAAAGATAATCGCCGTTCAAGAGTGGCCACAACCTAACTGCAAAAGAGATGTGCAATCTTTTCTTGGCCTATGCGCATACTATCGGCGCTTCATAAAAAATTTTTCACAGATAGCCAAACCTCTAACTCGACTGACCGAAAAGCGTGCAAGATTCGAATGGGACCAGGATTGTAGCACGTCATTTGCTTCTCTTAAACATAAACTGACAACGTCACCAATACTTGCACAACCGAACGATACTGGGCTATTTATTCGTGACACTGATGCGAGTCAATTTGCCTGGGGAGCTGTGTTGTCCCAAGTACAGGGAGATGAAGAAAAAGTAATCGAGTTCTATAGTAAGACGCTAAATAAACAGGAGAAGAGCTATTGTGTTACAAGAAAGGAACTCCTCGCCGTCGTAAAAGCCGTAGCACATTTTCAACCCTATTTGCTTGGCCGCTATTTTTTGCTGCGCACTGATCATGCCTCCTTGAGATGGCTCATGAATTTTAAGGAGCCGGAAGGACAAATTGCTAGGTGGATCGAACGTTTACAGGAGTATGACTTCACTATCCAACATCGCCAAGGAAGCAAACACGGCAATGCTGACGCCTTAAGTAGACGACCATGCTCCGCCCTTGATTGCCGATATTGTTCACGTCTGGAGGAGAAACAAACTGTCACAGTGCGAGTAACCACAATCCAACAGGAAATAAATCACCTCCAAGAAGCGGACCAACACCTAAGCGTCGTTCGACAGTGGCTTACGAGAGGACAAGCCCCGCTTAGAGAAGAAATAAGTGCTCTATATCCAATCCTGAAAGCCTATTGGAGTATGTACTCCTCATTGATATTGAAAAACAATGTAGCTTGTCGCGTATACACCAACTCGACGGGGGCTAACTATCAAATATTGCTGCCAGCATCGTTGAAGGAAGAAGTATTGAAACTGCTCCATAACAACCCTACAGGGGGTCACTTGGGAATCGAGCGTACATTAGCTAAAGTCAAAGATCCATATTATTGGATAGGATGCTCAGACGATGTGCGAGACTGGTGTGAGCGGTGTCAAGTCTGTCAGCAGAGGAATGGACCCAACAGAAAAACTCGGGCTAAACTACAACTGTACACCGTGTTGGGGCTCCTTTTGAGCGAATAGCTATTGATATACTGGGACCACTTCCGTTAACCATTCGACAAAACAAGTATATCGTGGTAATAATGGATTATTTCACTAAGTGGCCAGAGGCGATTCCATTACCCAATCAAACTTCCGAAACAGTGGCAGATGCGCTCATTAAGCACGTATTTTCTCGATTCGGTTTGCCTTTACAACTCCATTCCGACCAGGGCCGCAATTTTGAGTCCAACATCTTTCAAGAGGTCTTGAAAAAGCTGGGTATCGAAAAGACGAGAACAACACCGCTACACCCGCAATCTGATGGCATGGTAGAAAGGTACAATCGGACCTTACTTAATTACTTGGCCAAGTTCGTGGATGAAAACCAACGTGATTGGGATAATTACGTACCCTTAGCACGGTTGTCGTATCGAACGGCAGTTCATGAAAGTACACAGCAGACGCCTGCGATGATGACTTTGGGACGAGAGCTCCGGCTACCAGCCGACCTATGTATAGGAGAAGCGCCCAACTACAGAATGGAAAGTACAGGCTACCTGGATAATTTGAAATCAAAGCTGCATACAGTCTACCGGCAAGTGCGTGAAAATTTAAAAAAGACCACTCGAAGCATGAAAGACCGATATGATTTATCAGCGCGAGCTAACCCGTTCAAGCTTGGCGACAAAGTATGGCTGTATGCCCCAAAAAGGCGAAAAGGTAGATGTCCCAAGATGCAGAGAGATTGGGAAGGCCCCTATACAATCTTAGGAGTGCTAAGTGAAGTGGTGTACCGGATCTCCAAAGCCAATTCTACAAAAAATTACGTAGTACATCGAAACCGCCTAGCCGCATACCGAGAACCGAAGGAGGACTAGGTCCAGAAAACAAAACGAAAACATTAAACTAAGTTGACTATGTGTAGTAATGAACGGAATAAAAAGGAAAGAAGACTTTGTATAACAAAGTAGAACTACGTTAATTTTCGATGAAGTTCCACCAAATGTGTGATGATAAAAAGCTATGAAAACCAATAAACTGAACCTGATTACAAAAAAAACGAGAACATCGCGCTATCACAGAAAGTAACTAAAACAGTTAAGTAAAAGCAAAAAGAATCAGATGCTGAAATTAAAAAGACATTAAGAAATATTGAATTAAATAAAAGTTTAATAAATATAGATCTAGTACCAATAATTTTAACTAACATAAATTTACCGAAATAAAGAGACAATCAAAAAAAAAAAATATATTCGATAAAACATTAATGACCTTACACCTAATAAGCTTAACTTTACCGACAATTAAACATTGGAAATGAAAAGTGGATAAAAAGAACATGTGAATTTGATAATAACTAAAATTTAACAGTGTTATGATTAACTTAGAGCTATTGAACTTAATATTAAGAGGCTGAAAAAAAACGAAACATTATTTTAATTAGCCATCTAAGATACGAAATATAAAGAAACAAGCTACCTTCATATTAGTCGTATAAATGGTGACCTTCCTCGCATTATCATGTTAAAAAAAAAATGGCAAGCATTTTAAAGGGCGAGTCAGAGGCGCCTTTTAAATAACCTCTTCCCCAAAGACAAGAGTAAGTCAAAGGGGAGGAAATGCCCCAGACTCTACTATTCTTCTTACGTGCTGGCGTCTCAAGAATTCTTTACACCTTCTGGCTGTCTCATTACCCCATCTGAAAGAGGACGATTTGTTTAGGCATGAAGGTGGCGGGCCGCCACCTAATAAGTATCATCCAATAATTTTAATTATATGAACTAACCTTTCTTTATTGTTTTCATGAAATGAGGAGCAGCAAGTGATGATTCCTGGACATGTCGACTACTTTTTCCGATAGCCGCCGGTCATATGTAAGCAACTAAGCTACTAGCTGAGGACAGCTCTGATTCTACGACGGAGGCAGTGTTACGCAATCGTGTGAGACATATGACCTAAAAAGAAAATTGGTTAATTTGGAAGCATCCTGAGTATACAAGAAATACTTATCTCTGAATGTCAGTACTAAAAATTTCCCTCGACGAGGTAAACTTCCGGTACATGACCTTTCAGAGGTCATGATCTTGAACTCTCTCAGTTTTTTTTTTCGCCGTCCTGGTTGTTGAACAAAAGAAGTACGAACTACAGAGCTGGCCTGATCGGAATCTGAAAATAAAATTGTTAAAATCTTTTGTAATATTTAAATCAGTCATTATTTATAACGTGGAGTAAAAAAAAAAAGTGTTGAAAATAAATTTGTATGGACAAGCAGAAATCTGGAAGTTTCAATATTGATCCAGAGTAAGCAAGTTTTTTTTGTTTGCATGCGACATTTTTTTTCTTTAGGATAATTGCGAGGAAGAAATCAGAGTGAATAAATTATTTCAACCGTGAGAAATAAATTTAAATAAATAAATCTTATTTGGTTCTCTATCTGAGACAAGAAAAACTTAGAGTGCAAATTATCTCAACTGTGAGGAATAAATTTGAATAGATAAATTTTATTTGGTTGTCTATCTGAGACGGGAAAAAATTAAAGTGCAAATTACTATATTTCAATTGCGAAAAAGCAATTTAAATAAACGAATTTTATTTTGATTTCCATTTAAGAAAAAATAAAAAGATATAAGTGCATCTCATATTTTCAAATAAAACAAAGTACAGCTGGTGCTGTACAATAGTTGTCTCTTTCTCTTTGAATGCGCATGTTTAATGAAGAACTCCATCTCCAGTCTAGCATGACATAATTTCAGAGGGGGTCGAAACTCGCACTACATAAAGTTGCATGACCGATTAGGCTCTAGCTTGACACAATTACCGATAAACAACAACAAAAGCTCGCCCGACGCAAGGTTCAAAAGTGGCACGACTTGGGTTATATCTTTTGGGTGAATATCGATATTTGACTAGGCTCGGAAAGATAGCACACCACGCACTGTGCCACTGCGGCTGCTAAATAGCCCCAAAGCGAAATAAACAATATTAAATTTAAGTTTAAACTCACCTGCATGCAGAGTTACATCCCTGATACGTCCACCTTGTGCAGCAATAAAACTATTTCCCTCGCTGGCTTGTCTCGTGAACATTTCTGGGGCACTATCCCGTCAACACAACACAAACACCACTTATAAAATCACTTTTCATTTTGTATATTACACCTGTCCTTATTGACAGGTTGTAATTTGCGCACGCACGACTATTTTTCTACCCAATCACTGTATCGCACTTCTAAGAAAACACCCGCTCGTGTGTCTTCTTCTCCTGGCTTGCCTTTAATTTGGCTAACTTGCAAACGAGAAGCACGTCTATGTGGCAACGAATTCGATCACGCACTTGCATAGTGGGCTAACTTCTTCCAGCCAAACACGCATCGAAGGTTGTTGTTTTGTACTGTGTGCAGGCAGTAAAATCACACTCTAGTGCAATAGAAGTAAACACTGCACAGTGGCCTCTGTATAAAAATACCCACGTTGAATACAGGAGAAGCTAAGTACAACTTTTGTTACAATATTAACACCGTTTATATACAATTAGAAAAATGCTTAGCTTAACAATAATAATAATAATTTCTTAAGACGTACACTACAAGGTTCAGAAAATTATATTTGTGACCTATTGAGCATAAATGTGCTTACATGGTGATCGGTTTATTGACCGATGAATGCAATTTATTGATTGTTGCATAAATTGCATTGTCATCTTTGTTATGTGTTTGAACAAACCTACTGAGCCACGTTTTGCTTTCAGCTGGCATTAACCAGTAACATTGAAAGCGCACAAATAAATTGTAAATTCAATTTTATTTATTTTCCCCGCGGACGGGAATCGAACCTACACTTGTTAGAATCGGTCAATGATGGAGAAAGAAGAACTTTAATAACTTTTATTTGTAATGATTCTAAATCAAATTTATAAATACAAGAAGAAAAAATAACCGCCTCGTCCGGGGTTTGAAACCGGGACCTTCCGCTTGCCGGGCAACTGCTCTTACCACTGAGCTTACGAGACAGATGATTTTCCCTCTTGCATTTATCAATTTGTTACTTTTGTCACTAGCCTACTAAGCCACGTTTTGTTTTCAGCTGGCATTAACCAGTAACAATGAAAGTGCACAAATACAACGTAAATTCAGTTTTATTTATTTTTCCCGCGGACAGGAATCGAACCTACACTTGTTAGAATCGGTCAATAATGCAGAAAAAGAACTTTAAGAACTTTTGTTTGAAAGCGGGACCTTCCGCTTGCCGGGCGACTGCTATTACCACTGAGCTTTCGAGACAGATGATTTTGCCTCTAGCATTTATCAATTTGTTACTTTTGCCACTAGACTACTAAGCCACGTTTTGCTTTCAGCTGGCATTAACCAGTAACGATGAAAGCGCACAAATAAATTGTAAATTCAGTTTTATTTATTTTTTCTGCAGACGGGTATCGAACGTACACTTGTGAGAATAGGTCAATGATGGGGAAAGAAGAACTTTAAGAACTTTTATTTTTAATGATTCTAAATCAAATTTATAAATACAAGAATAAAAAACAACCGCCTCGTCCGGGCTTCAAAACCGGGACCTTCCGCTTGCCTGGCGACTGCTCTTACCACTGAGCAAACGAGACAGATGATTTTCCGTCTTGCATCTATCAATTTGTTACTTTTGTCACTAGATTACTAAGCCACGTTTTGCTTTCAGCTGGCATTAACCAGTAACGATGAAAGCGCACAAATAAATCGTAAATTCAATTTTATTTATTTTTCCCGCGGACGGGAATCGCACTTGCACTTGTTAGAATCGGTCAGTGATGAAGAAGGAAGAACTTTAAGAACTTTTATTGTTAATGATCCTAAATCAAATTTATAAATGCAAGAATAAAAAACAACCGCCTCGTCCGGGCTTTAAAACTGGGACCTTCCGCTTGCCGGGCGACTGCTCTTACCACTGAGCTAACGAGACAGATGATTTTCCGTCTTGCATCTATCAATTTGTTACTTTTGTCACTAGTCTACTAAGCCACGTTTTGCTTTCAGCTGGAATTAACCAGTAACAATGTAAGCACACAAATAAAATGTAAATTCGCTTTTATTTATTTTTCCCGCGGACGGGAATCTAACCTACAATTGTTAGAATCGGTCAATGATGGAGAAAGAAGAACTTTTATTTTTAATGTTTCTAAATCAAATTTATAAATGCAATAAGAAAAAACAACCGCCTCGTCCGGGGTTTGAAACCGGAACCTTCCGCTTTATGCCCGACTGCTCTTACCACTGAGCTAACGAAACAGATGATTTTCCCTCTTGCATTTATCAATT
>CAWUPM010001075.1:0-77564 GCA_963924295.1 Dioctria rufipes | reverse complement strand
TGCCATTTTGCGAAATTTCGATTAAAATTTGTTGTCCCCGATTTTGATGAATGAGCGCTCGTTGGACGCGGAATAATGAGAGGATTCTAACAGCAAACTATTTCTGACAGAGACTTGCTAGTTTCAAAAATATCCCACAAAAACCCTTAGTGTGTGACCTGATTTCTGGTGGCATTTCCTATGCAGTTTTTTTTGTCTATTTTAAAAACTAGACATTTATTTAGCAAAATTCCTTTTTAGATCGCTTTGTATTCCTTTCCATGTTAAAATAAACCCTCAATCGTCAAGATTGGTCACAAGGTATTTTTTGAATGAAAAAAGTGCAAAGCCTATAGTCCTGCCATTTTGCGAAATTTCGATTAACATTTTTTGTCCCCGATTTTGACGAATGTGCGCTCGTTTGACGCGGAATAATGAGAGGAATCTAACAGTAAAATATTTCTGACCGAGACAGCCTAGTTTCAAAAATATGCCACAAAAACCCTTAGTGTGTGACCTGATTTCTGGTGGCCTTTCCTATGCAGTTTTTTTGGTCTATTTTCAAAACTAGACATTTATTTAGCAAAATTCCTTTTTAGATCGCTTTGTATTCCTTTCCACGTTAAAATAAACCCTCAACCGTCAAGATCGGTCACAAGGTATTTTTTGAATGAAAAAAGTGCAAAGCCTATAGTCCTGCCATTTTGCGAAGTTTCGATTAACATTTTTTGTCCCCGATTTTGACGAATGTGCGCTCGTTTGACGCGGAATAATGAGAGGAATCTAACAGTAAAATATTTCTGACCGAGACAGCCTAGTTTCAAAAATATGCCACAAAAACCCTTAGTGTGTGACCTGATTTCTGGTGGCCTTTCCTATGCAGTTTTTTTGGTCTATTTTCAAAACTAGACATTTATTTAGCAAAATTCCTTTTTAGATCGCTTTGTATTCCTTTCCACGTTAAAATAAACCCTCAATCGTCAAGATCGGTCACAAGGTATTTTTTGAATGAAAAAAGTGCAAAGCCTATAGTCCATGCTATTTTGCGAAATTTCGATTAAAATATTTTGTCCCCGATTTTGATGAATGAGCGCTCGTTTGACGCGGAATAATGAGAGCAATGTAACAGTAAAATACTATTTCTGACCGAGACTTGCTAGTTTCAAAAATATCCCACAAAAACCCTTAGTGTGTGACCTGATTTCTGGTGGCCTTTCCTATGCAGTATTTTTGGTCTATTTTAAAAACTAGACATCAATTTAGCAAAATTCCTTTTTAGATCGCCTTGTATTCGTTTCCACGTTAAAATAAACTATCAATCGTCAAGATCGGCCACAAGGTATTTTTTGAATGAAAAAAGTGCAAAGCCTATAGTCCATGCCATTTTGCGAAATTTCGATTAAAATTTTTTGTCCCCGATTTTGATGAATGAACGCTCGTTGGACGCGGAATAATGAGAGGAATCTAACAGTAAACTATTTCTGACCGAGACTTGCTAGTTTCAAAAATATGCCACAAAAACCCTTAGTGTGTGACCTGATTTCTGGTGGCCTTTCCTATGCAGTTTTTTTGGTCTATTTTCAAAACTATATATTTATTTAGAAAAATTCCTTTTTAGATCGCTTTGTATTCCTTTCCACGTTAAAATAAACCCTCAATCGTCAAGATTGGTCACAAGGTATTTTTTGAATGAAAAAAGTGCAAAGCCTATAGTCCATGCCATTTTGCGAAATTTCGATTAAAATTTTTTGTCCCCGATTTTGATGAATGAGCGCTCGTTGGACGCGGAATAATGAGAGGAATCTAACAGTAAACTATTTCTGACCGAGACTTGCTAGTTTCAAAAATATCCCACAAAAACCCTTAGTGTGTGACCTGATTTCTGGTGGCCTTTCCTATGCAGTTTTTTTGGTCTATTTTAAAAACTAGGCATTTATTTAGCACAATTCCTTTTTAGATCGCTTTGTATTCCTTTCCACGTTAAAATAAACCCTCAATCGTCAAGATCGGTCACAAGGTATTTTTTGAATGAAAAGAGTGCAAAGCCTATAGTCCTGCCATTTTGCGAAATTTCGATTAACATTTTTGTCCCCGATTTTGACGAATGAGCGCTCGTTGGACGCGGAATAATGAGAGGAATCTAACAGTAAAATATTTCTGACCGAGACTTGCTAGTTTCAAAAATATGCCACAAAAACCCTTAGTGTGTGACCTGATTTCTGGTGGCCTTTCCTATGCAGTTTTTTTGGTCTATTTTAAAAACTAGACATTTATTTAGCAAAATTCCTTTTTAGATCGCCTTGTATTCCTTTCCACGTTAAAATAAACCCTCAATCGTCAAGATCGGTCACAAGGTATTTTTTGAATGAAAAAAGTGCAAAGCCTATAGTCCCGCCATTTTGCGAAATTTCGATTAACATTTTTTGTCCCCGATTTTGACGAATGAGCGCTCGTTGGGCGCGGAATAATGAGAGGAATGTAACAGTAAAATATTTCTGACCGAGACTTGCTAGTTTCAAAAATATGCCACAAAAACCCTTAGTGTGTGACCTGATTTCTGGTGGCCTTTCCTATGCAGTTTTTTTGGTCTATTTTCAAAACTATATATTTATTTAGCAAAATTCCTTTTTAGATCGCTTTGTATTCCTTTCCACGTTAAAATAAACCCTCAGTCGTCAAGATCGGTCACAAGGTATTTTTTGAATGAAAAAAGTGCAAAGCCTATAGTCCATGCCATTTTGCGAAATTTCGATTAAAATATTTTGTCCCCGATTTTGATGAATGAGCGCTCGTTTGACGCGGAATAATGAGAGGAATGTAACAGTAAAATATTTCTGACCGAGACTTGCTAGTTTCAAAAATATGCCACAAAAACCCTTAGTGTGTGACCTGATTTCTGGTGGCCTTTCCTATGCAGTTTTTTTGGTCTATTTTCAAAACTATATACTTATTTAGCAAAATTCCTTTTCAGATCGCTTTGTATGCCTTTCCATGTTAAAATAACCCCTCAATCGTCAAGATTGGTCACAAGTTATTTTTTGAATGAAAAAAGTTCAAAACCTATAGTCCATGCCATTTTGCGAAATTTCGATTAAAATTTTTTGTCCCCGATTTTGAGGAATGAGCGCTCGTTGGACGCGGAATAATGAGAGGAATCTAACAGTAAACTATTTCTGAGCGAGACTTGCTAGTTTCAAAAATATCCCACAAAAACCCTTAGTGTGTGACCTGATTTCTGGTGGCCTTTCCTATGCAGTTTTTTTGGTCTATTTTAAAAACTAGACATTTATTTAGCAAATTCCTTTTTAGATCGCCTTGTATTCCTTTCCACGTTAAAATAAACCCTCAATCGTCAAGATCGGTCACAAGGTATTTTTTGAATGAAAAAAGTGCAAAGCCTATAGTCCTGCCATTTTGCGAAATTTCGATTAACATTTTTTGTCCCCGCTTTTGACGAATGAGCGCTTGTTTGACGCGGAATAATGAGAGGAATGTAACAGTAAAATATTTCTGACCGAGACTTGCTAGTTTCAAAAATATGCCACAAAAACCCTTAGTGTGTGACCTGATTTCTGGTGGCCTTTCCTATGCAGTTTTTTTGGTCTATTTTCAAAACTAGACATTTATTTAGCAAAATTCCTTTTTAGATCGCTTTGTATTCCTTTCCACGTTAAAGTAAACCCTCAATCGTCAAGATCGGTGACAAGGTATTTTTTGAATGAAAAAAGTGCAAAGCCTATAGTCCTGCCATTTTGCGAAATTTCGATTAAAATTTTTTGTCCCCGATTTTGACGAATGAGCGCTCGTTTGACGCGGAATAATGAGAGGAATGTAGCAGGAAAATATTTCTGACCGAGACTTGCTAGTTTCAAAAATATGCCACAAAAGCCCTTAGTGTGTGACCTGATTTCTGGTGGCCTTTCCTATGCAGTTTTTTTGCTCTATTTTAAAAACTAGACATTTATTTAGCAAATTCCTTTTTAGATCGCTTTGTATTCCTTTCCACGTTAAAATAAACCCTCAATCGTCAAGATCGGTCACAAGGTATTTTTTGAATGAAAAAAGTGCAAAGCCTATAGTCCATGCCATTTTGCGAAATTTCGATTAAAATTTTTTGTCCCCGATTTTAACGAATGAGCGCTCGTTGGACGCGGAATAATGAGAGGAATCTAACAGTAAAATATTTCTGACCGAGACTTGCTAGTTTCAAAAATATGCCACAAAAACCCTTAGTGTGTGACCTGATTTCTGGTGGCCTTTCCTATGCAGTTTTTTTGGTATATTTTAAAAACTAGACATTTATTTAGCAAAATTCCTTTTTAGATCGCCTTGCATTCCTTTCCACGTTAAAATAAACCCTCAATCGTCAAGATCGGTCACAAGGTATTTTTTGAATGAAAAAAGTGCAAAGCCTATAGTCCTGCCATTTTGCGAAATTTCGATTAACATTTTTTGTCCCCGATTTTGACGAATGTGCGCTCGTTTGACGCGGAATAATGAGAGGAATCTAACAGTAAAATATTTCTGACCGAGACAGCCTAGTTTCAAAAATATGCCACAAAAACCCTTAGTGTGTGACCTGATTTCTGGTGGCCTTTCCTATGCAGTTTTTTTGGTCTATTTTCAAAACTAGACATTTATTTAGCAAAATACCTTTTTAGATCGCTTTGTGTTCCTTTCCACGTTAAAATAAACCCTCAATCGTCAAGATCGGTCACAAGGTATTTTTTGAATGAAAAAAGTGCAAAGCCTATAGTCCTGCCATTTTGCGAAATTTCGATTAACATTTTTTGTCCCCGATTTTGACGAATGAGCGCTCGTTGGACGCGGAATAATGAGAGGAATCTAACAGTAAACTATTTCTGACCGAGACTTGCTAGTTTCAAAAATATCCCACAAAAACCCTTAGTGTGTGACCTGATTTCTGGTGGCCTTTCCTATGCAGTTTTTTTGGTCTATTTTAAAAACTAGGCATTTATTTAGCACAATTCCTTTTTAGATCGCTTTGTATTCCTTTCCACGTTAAAATAAACCCTCAATCGTCAAGATCGGTCACAAGGTATTTTTTGAATGAAAAAAGTGCAAAGCCTATAGTCCTGCCATTTTGCGAAATTTCGATTAACATTTTTTGTCCCCGATTTTGACGAATGAGCGCTCGTTGGACGCGGAATAATGAGAGGAATCTAACAGTAAAATATTTCTGACCGAGACTTGCTAGTTTCAAAAATATGCCACAAAAACCCTTAGTGTGTGACCTGATTTCTGGTGGCCTTTCCTATGCAGTTTTTTTGGTCTATTTTAAAAACTAGACATTTATTTAGCAAAATTCCTTTTTAGATCGCCTTGTATTCCTTTCCACGTTAAAATAAACCCTCAATCGTCAAGATCGGTCACAAGGTATTTTTTGAATGAAAAAAGTCCAAAGCCTATAGTCCCGCCATTTTGCGAAATTTCGATTAACATTTTTTGTCCCCGATTTTGACGAATGAGCGCTCGTTGGACGCGGAATAATGAGAGGAATGTAACAGTAAAATATTTCTGACCGAGACTTGCTAGTTTCAAAAATATGCCACAAAAACCCTTAGTGTGTGACCTGATTTCTGGTGGCCTTTCCTATGCAGTTTTTTTGGTCTATTTTCAAAACTATATATTTATTTAGCAAAATTCCTTTTTAGATCGCTTTGTATTTCTTTCCACGTTAAAATAAACCCTCAATCGTCAAGATCGGTCACAAGGTATTTTTTGAATGAAAAAAGTGCAAAACCTATAGTCCTGCCATTTTGCGAAATTTCGATTAAAATTTTTTGTCCCCGATTTTGACGAATGAGCGCTCGTTTGACGCGGAATAATGAGAGGAATGTAGCAGTAAAATATTTCTGACCGAGACTTGCTAGTTTCAAAAATATGCCACAAAAACCCTTAGTGTGTGACCTGATTTCTGGTGGCCTTTCCTATGCAGTTTTTTTGGTCTATTTTAAAAACGATATATTTATTTAGCAAAATTCCTTTTTAGATCGCTTTGTATTCCTTTCCACGTTAAAATAAACCCTCAATCGTCAAGATCGGTCACAAGGTATTTTGTGAATGAAAAAAGTGCAAAGCCTATAGTCCATGCCATTTTGCGAAATTTCGATTAAAATTTTTTGTCCCCGATTTTGATGAATGACCGCTCGTTGGACGCGGAATAATGAGAGGAATCTAACAGTAAACTATTTCTGACCGAGACTTGCTAGTTTTAAAAATATCCCACAAAAACCCTTAGTGTGTGACCTGATTTTTGGTGGCCTTTCCTATGCAGTTTTTTTGGTCTATTTTAAAAACTAGACATTTATTTAGCAAAATTCCTTTTTGATTGCTTTGTATTCCTTTCCACGTTAAAATAAACCCTCAATCGTCAAGATCGGTCACAAGGTATTTTTTGAATGAAAAAAGTGCAAAGCCTATAGTCCTGCCATTTTGCGAAATTTCGATTAACATTTTTTGTCCCCGATTTTGACGAATGAGCGCTCGTTGGACGCGGAATAATGAGAGGAATCTAACAGTAAAATATTTCTGACCGAGACTTGCTAGTTTCAAAAATATGCCACAAAAACCCTTAGTGTGTGACCTGATTTCTGGTGGCCTTTCCTATGCAGTTTTTTTGGTCTATTTTAAAAACTAGACATTTATTTAGAAAATTCCTTTTAGATCGCCTTGTATTCCTTTGCACGTTAAAATAAACCCTCAATCGTCAAGATCGGTCACAAGGTATTTTTTGAATGAAAAAAGTGCAAAGCCTATAGTCCTGCCATTTTGCGAAATTTCGATTAACATTTTTTGTCCCCGATTTTGACGAATGAGCGCTCGTTGGACGCGGAATAATGAGAGGAATCTAACAGTAAAATATTTCTGACCGAGACTTGCTAGTTTCAAAAATATGCCACAAAAACCCTTAGTGTGTGACCTGATTTCTGGTGGCCTTTCCTATGCAGTTTTTTTGGTCTATTTTAAAAACTAGACATTTATTTAGCAAAATTCCTTTTTAGATCGCCTTCCATTGCTTTCCACGTTAAAATAAACCCTCAATCGTAAAGATCGGTCACAAGGTGTTTTTTGAATGAAAAAAGTGCAAAGCCTATAGTCCATGCCATTTTGCGAAATTTCGATTAAAATTTTTTGTCCCCGATTTTGATGAATGAGCGTTCGTTGGACGCGGAATAATGAGAGGAATGTAACAGTAAAATATTTCTGACCGAGACTTGCTAGTTTCAAAAATATGCCACAAAAACCCTT
The DNA here is from genome assembly GCA_963924295.1 of Dioctria rufipes. Lineage (NCBI taxonomy): Eukaryota > Metazoa > Arthropoda > Insecta > Diptera > Asilidae > Dioctria > Dioctria rufipes. The sequence goes on along the minus strand of CAWUPM010001075.1, from coordinate 70,313 downwards.
AGTGTGTGACCTGATTTCTGGTGGCCTTTCCTATGCAGTTTTTTTTTTGTCTATTTTCAAAAATAAATATATTTATTTAGCAAAATTCCTTTTTAGATCGCTTTGTATTCCTTTCCACGTTAAAATAAACCCTCAATGGTCAAGATTGGTCACAAGGTATTTTTTGAATGAAAAAAGTGCAAAGCCTATAGTCCATGCCATTTTGCGAAATTTCGATTAAAATTTTTTGTCCCCGATTTTGACGAATGAGCGCTCGTTGGACGCGGAATAATGAGAGGAATCTAACAGTAAACTATTTCTGACCGCGACTTGCTAGTTTCAAAAATATCCCACAAAAACCCTTAGTGTGTGACCTGATTCCTGGTGGCCTTTCCTATGCAGTTTTTTTTGGTCTATTTTAAAAACTAGACATTTATTTAGCAAAATTCCTTTTTAGATCGCCTTGTATTCCTTTCCACGTTAAAATAAACCCTCAATCGTCAAGATCGGTCACAAGGTATTTTTTGAATGAAAAAAGTGCAAAGCCTATAGTCCTGCCATTTTGCGAAATTTCGATTAACATTTTTTGTCCCCGATTTTGACGAATGAGCGCTCGTTGGACGCGGAATAATGAGAGGAATCTAACAGTAAAATATTTCTGACCGAGACTTGCTAGTTTCAAAAATATGCCACAAAAACCCTTAGTGTGTGACCTGATTTCTGGTGGCCTTTCCTATGCAGTTTTTTGGTCTATTTTAAAAACTAGACATTTATTTAGCAAAATTCCTTTTTAGATCGCCTTGTATTCCTTTCCACGTTAAAATAAACCCTCAATCGTCAAGATCGGTCACAAGCTATTTTTTGAATGAAAAAAGTGCAAAGCCTATAGTCCTGCCATTTTGCGAAATTTCGATTAACATTTTTTGTCCCCGATTTTGACGAATGAGCGCTCGTTTGACGCGGAATAATGAGAGGAATGTAACAGTAAAATATTTCTGACCGAGACTTGCTAGTTTCAAAATATGCCACAAAAACCCTTAGTGTGTGACCTGATTTCTGGTGGCCTTTCCTATGCAGTTTTTTTGGTCTATTTTCAAAACTATATATTTATTTAGCAAAATTCCTTTTTAGATCGCTTTGTATTCCTTTCCACGTTAAATTAAACCCTCAATCGTCAAGATCGGTCACAAGGTATTTTTTGAATGAAAAAAGTGCAAAGCCTATAGTCCTGCCATTTTGCGAAATTTCGATTAAAATTTTTTGTCCCCGATTTTGATGAATGAGCGCTCGTTGGACGCGGAATAATGAGAGGAATCTAACAGTAAACTATTTCTGACCGAGACTTGCTAGTTTCAAAAATATCCCACAAAAACCCTTAGTGTGTGACCTGATTTCTGGTGGCCTTTCCTATGCAGTATTTTTGGTCTATTTTAAAAACTAGACATCAATTTAGCAAAATTCCTTTTTAGATCGCCTTGTATTCGTTTCCACGTTAAAATAAACTATCAATCGTCAAGATCGGCCACAAGGTATTTTTTGAATGAAAAAAGTGCAAAGCCTATAGTCCATGCCATTTTGCGAAATTTCGATTAAAATTTTTTGTCCCCGATTTTGATGAATGAACGCTCGTTGGACGCGGAATAATGAGAGGAATCTAACAGTAAACTATTTCTGACCGAGACTTGCTAGTTTCAAAAATATGCCACAAAAACCCTTAGTGTGTGACCTGATTTCTGGTGGCCTTTCCTATGCAGTTTTTTTGGTCTATTTTCAAAACTATATATTTATTTAGAAAAATTCCTTTTTAGATCGCTTTGTATTCCTTTCCACGTTAAAATAAACCCTCAATCGTCAAGATTGGTCACAAGGTATTTTTTGAATGAAAAAAGTGCAAAGCCTATAGTCCATGCCATTTTGCGAAATTTCGATTAAATTTTTTTGTCCCCGATTTTGATGAATGAGCGCTCGTTGGACGCGGAATAATGAGAGGAATCTAACAGTAAACTATTTCTGACCGAGACTTGCTAGTTTCAAAAATATCCCACAAAAACCCTTAGTGTGTGACCTGATTTCTGGTGGCCTTTCCTATGCAGTTTTTTTGGTCTATTTTAAAAACTAGGCATTTATTTAGCACAATTCCTTTTTAGATCGCTTTGTATTCCTTTCCACGTTAAAATAAACCCTCAATCGTCAAGATCGGTCACAAGGTATTTTTTGAATGAAAAAAGTGCAAAGCCTATAGTCCTGCCATTTTGCGAAATTTCGATTAACATTTTTTGTCCCCGATTTTGACGAATGAGCGCTCGTTGGACGCGGAATAATGAGAGGAATCTAACAGTAAAATATTTCTGACCGAGACTTGCTGGTTTCAAAAATATGCCACAAAAACCCTTAGTGTGTGACCTGATTTCTGGTGGCCTTTCCTATGCAGTTTTTTTGGTCTATTTTAAAAACTAGACATTTATTTAGCAAAATTCCTTTTTAGATCGCCTTGCATTCCTTTCCACGTTAAAATAAACCCTCAATCGTCAAGATCGGTCACAAGGTATTTTTTGAATGAAAAAAGTGCAAAGCCTATAGTCCCGCCATTTTGCGAAATTTCGATTAACATTTTTTGTCCCCGATTTTGACGAATGAGCGCTCGTTGGACGCGGAATAATGAGAGGAATGTAACAGTAAAATATTTCTGACCGAGACTTGCTAGTTTCAAAAATATGCCACAAAAACCCTTAGTGTGTGACCTGATTTCTGGTGGCCTTTCCTATGCAGTTTTTTTGGTCTATTTTCAAAACTATATATTTATTTAGCAAAATTCCTTTTTAGATCGCTTTGTATTCCTTTCCACGTTAAAATAAACCCTCAGTCGTCAAGATCGGTCACAAGGTATTTTTTGAATGAAAAAAGTGCAAAGCCTATAGTCCATGCCATTTTGCGAAATTTCGATTAAAATATTTTGTCCCCGATTTTGATGAATGAGCGCTCGTTTGACGCGGAATAATGAGAGGAATGTAACAGTAAAATATTTCTGACCGAGACTTGCTAGTTTCAAAAATATGCCACAAAAACCCTTAGTGTGTGACCTGATTTCTGGTGGCCTTTCCTATGCAGTTTTTTTTGGTCTATTTTCAAAACTATATACTTATTTAGCAAAATTCCTTTTCAGATCGCTTTGTATTCCTTTCCATGTTAAAATAACCCCTCAATCGTCAAGATTGGTCACAAGTTATTTTTTGAATGAAAAAAGTTCAAAACCTATAGTCCATGCCATTTTGCGAAATTTCGATTAAAATTTTTTGTCCCCGATTTTGAGGAATGAGCGCTCGTTGGACGCGGAATAATGAGAGGAATCTAACAGTAAACTATTTCTGAGCGAGACTTGCTAGTTTCAAAAATATCCCACAAAAACCCTTAGTGTGTGACCTGATTTCTGGTGGCCTTTCCTATGCAGTTTTTTTGGTCTATTTTAAAAACTAGACATTTATTTAGCAAATTCCTTTTTAGATCGCCTTGTATTCCTTTCCACGTTAAAATAAACCCTCAATCGTCAAGATCGGTCACAAGGTATTTTTTGAATGAAAAAAGTGCAAAGCCTATAGTCCTGCCATTTTGCGAAATTTCGATTAACATTTTTTGTCCCCGCTTTTGACGAATGAGCGCTTGTTTGACGCGGAATAATGAGAGGAATGTAACAGTAAAATATTTCTGACCGAGACTTGCTAGTTTCAAAAATATGCCACAAAAACCCTTAGTGTGTGACCTGATTTCTGGTGGCCTTTCCTATGCAGTTTTTTTGGTCTATTTTCAAAACTAGACATTTATTTAGCAAAATTCCTTTTTAGATCGCTTTGTATTCCTTTCCACGTTAAAATAAACCCTCAATCGTCAAGATCGGTCACAAGGTATTTTTTGAATGAAAAAAGTGCAAAGCCTATAGTCCTGCCATTTTGCGAAATTTCGATTAAAATTTTTTGTCCCCGATTTTGACGAATGAGCGCTCGTTTGACGCGGAATAATGAGAGGAATGTAGCAGGAAAATATTTCTGACCGAGACTTGCTAGTTTCAAAAATATGCCACAAAAGCCCTTAGTGTGTGACCTGATTTCTGGTGGCCTTTCCTATGCAGTTTTTTTGCTCTATTTTAAAAACTAGACATTTATTTAGCAAATTCCTTTTTAGATCGCTTTGTATTCCTTTCCACGTTAAAATAAACCCTCAATCGTCAAGATCGGTCACAAGGTATTTTTTGAATGAAAAAAGTGCAAAGCCTATAGTCCATGCCATTTTGCGAAATTTCGATTAAAATTTTTTGTCCCCGATTTTGATGAATGAGCGTTCGTTGGACGCGGAATAATGAGAGGAATGTAACAGTAAAATATTTCTGACCGAGACTTGCTAGTTTCAAAAATATGCCACAAAAACCCTTAGTGTGTGACCTGATTTCTGGTGGCCTTTCCTATGCAGTTTTTTTGGTCTATTTTAAAAACTAGACATTTATTTAGCAAAATTCCTTTTTAGATAGCCTTGTATTCCTTTACACGTTAAAATAAACCCTCAATCGTCAAGATCGGTCACAAGGTATTTTTTGAATGAAAAAAGTGCAAAGCCTATAGTCCTGCCATTTTGCGAAATTTCGATTAACATTTTTTGTCCCCGATTTTGACGAATGAGCGCTCGTTTGACGCGGAATAATGAGAGGAATGTAACAGTAAAATATTTCTGACCGAGACTTGCTAGTTTCAAAAATATGCCACAAAAACGCTTAGTGTGTGACCTGATTTCTGGTGGCCTTTCCTATGGAGTTTTTTTGGTCTATTTTCAAAACTATATATTTATTTAGCAAAATTCCTTTTTAGATCGCTTTGTATTCCTTTCCACGTTAAAATAAACCCTCAATCGTCAAGATCGGTCACAAGGTATTTTTTGAATGAAAAAAGTGCAAAGCCTATAGTCCATGCCATTTTGCGAAATTTCGATTAAAATTTTTTGTCCCCGATTTTGATGAATGAGCGCTCGTTGGACGCGGAATAATGAGAGGAATCTAACAGTAAACTATTTCTGACTGAGACTTGTTAGTTTCAAAAATATGCCACAAAAACTCTTAGTGTGTGACCTGATTTCTGGTGGCCTTTCCTATGCAGTTTTTTTGGTCTATTTTCAAAACTATACATTTATTTAGCAAAATTCCTTTTTAGATCGCTTTGTATTCCTTTCCACGTTAAAATAAACCCTCAATCGTCAAGATCGGTCACAAGGTATTTTTTGAATGAAAAAAGTGCAAAGCCTATAGTCCCGCCATTTTGCGAAATTTCGATTAACATTTTTTTTCCCCGATTTTGATGAATGAGCGCTCGTTGGACGCGGAATAATGAGAGGAATCTAACAGTAAACTATTTCTGACCGAGACTTGCTAGTTTCAAAAATATGCCACAAAAACCCTTAGTGTGTGACCTGATTTCTGGTGGCCTTTCCTATGCAGTTTTTTTGGTCTATTTTAAAAACTAGACATTTATTTAGCAAAATTCCTTTTTAGATCGCTTTGTATTCCTTTCCATGTTAAAATAAACCCCCAATCGTCAAGATCGGTCACAAGGTATTTTTTGAATGAAAAAAGTGCAAAGCCTATAGTCCTGCCATTTTGCGAAATTTCGATTAACATTTTTTGTCCCCGATTTTGACGAATGAGCGCTCGTTGGACGCGAAATAATGAGAGGAATGTAACAGTAAAATATTTCTGACCGAGACTTGCTAGTTTCAAAAATATGCCACAAAAACCCTTAGTGTGTGACCTGATTTCTGGTGGCCTTTCCTATGCAGTTTTTTTGCTCTATTTTAAAAACTAGACATACATTTATTTAGCAAATTCCTTTTTAGATCGCCTTGTATTCCTTTCCACGTTAAAATAAACCCTCAATCGTCAAGATCGGTCACAAGGTATTTTTTGAATGAAAAAAGTGCAAGGCCTATAGTCCATGCCATTTTGCGAAATTTCGATTAAAATTTTTTGTCCCCGATTATGATGAATGAGCGTTCGTTGGACGCGGAATAAGGAGAGGAATGTAACAGTAAAATATTTCTGACCGAGACTTGCTAGTTTCAAAAATATGCCACAAAAACCCTGATTGTGTGACCTGATTTCTGGTGGCCTTTCCTATGCAGTTTTTTTGGTCTATTTTAAAAACTAGACATTTATTTAGCAAAATTCCTTTTTAGATAGCCTTGTATTCCTTTCCACGTTAAAATAAACCCTCAATCGTCAAGATCGGTCGCAAGGTATTTTTTGAATGAAAAAAGTGCAAAGCCTATAGTCCTGCCATTTTGCGAAATTTCGATTAACATTTTTTGTCCCCGATTTTGACGAATGAGCGCTCGTTTGACGCGGAATAATGAGAGGAATGTAACAGTAAAATATTTCTGACCGAGACTTGCTAGTTTCAAAAATATGCCCCAAAAACCCTTAGTGTGTGACCTGATTTCTGGTGGCCTTTCCTATGCAGTTTTTTTGCTCTATTTTAAAAACTAGACATTTATTTAGCAAAATTCCTTTTTAGATAGCCTTGTATTCCTTTCCACGTTAAAATAAACCCTCAATCGTCAAGATCGGTCACAAGGTATTTTTTGAATGAAAAAAGTGCAAGGCCTATAGTCCATGCCATTTTGCGAAATTTCGATTAAAATTTTTTGTCCCCGATTATGATGAATGAGCGTTCGTTGGACGCGGAATAAGGAGAGGAATGTAACAGTAAAATATTTCTGACCGAGACTTGCTAGTTTCAAAAATATGCCACAAAAACCCTGATTGTGTGACCTGATTTCTGGTGGCCTTTCCTATGCAGTTTTTTTGGTCTATTTTAAAAACTAGACATTTATTTAGCAAAATTCCTTTTTAGATAGCCTTGTATTCCTTTCCACGTTAAAATAAACCCTCAATCGTCAAGATCGGTCGCAAGGTATTTTTTGAATGAAAAAAGTGCAAAGCCTATAGTCCTGCCATTTTGCGAAATTTCGATTAAAATTTTTTGTCCCCGATTTTGACGAATGAGCGCTCGTTTGACGCGGAATAATGAGAGGAATGTAGCAGTAAAATATTTCTGACCGAGACTTGCTAGTTTCAAAAATATGCCACAAAAACCCTTAGTGTGTGACCTGATTTCTGGTGGCCTTTCCTATGCAGTTTTTTTGCTCTATTTAAAAACTAGACATTTATTTAGCAAATTCCTTTTTAGATCGCCTTGTATTCCTTTCCACGTTAAAATAAACCCTCAATCGTCAAGATCGGTCACAAGGTATTTTTTGAATGAAAAAAGTGCAAGGCCTATAGTCCATGCCATTTTGCGAAATTTCGATTAAAATTTTTTGTCCCCGATTATGATGAATGAGCGTTCGTTGGACGCGGAATAAGGAGAGGAATGTAACAGTAAAATATTTCTGACCGAGACTTGCTAGTTTCAAAAATATGCCACAAAAACCCCTGATTGTGTGACCTGATTTCTGGTGGCCTTTCCTATGCAGTTTTTTTGGTCTATTTTAAAAACTAGACATTTATTTAGCAAAATTCCTTTTTAGATAGCCTTGTATTCCTTTCCACGTTAAAATAAACCCTCAATCGTCAAGATCGGTCGCAAGGTATTTTTTGAATGAAAAAAGTGCAAAGCCTATAGTCCTGCCATTTTGCGAAATTTCGATTAACATTTTTTGTCCCCGATTTTGACGAATGAGCGCTCGTTTGACGCGGAATAATGAGAGGAATGTAACAGTAAAATATTTCTGACCGAGACTTGCTAGTTTCAAAAATATGCCCCAAAAACCCTTAGTGTGTGACCTGATTTCTGGTGGCCTTTCCTATGCAGTTTTTTTGCTCTATTTTAAAAACTAGACATTTATTTAGCAAATTCCTTTTTAGATCGCCTTGTATTCCTTTCCACGTTAAAATAAACCCTCAATCGTCAAGATCGGTCACAAGGTATTTTTTGAATGAAAAAAGTGCAAAGCCTATACTCCATGCCATTTTGCGAAATTTCGATTAACATTTTGTGTCCCCGATTTTGACGAATGAGCGCTCGTTGGACGCGGAATAATGAGAGGAATTTAACAGTAAAATATTTCTGACCGAGACTTGCTAGTTTCAAAAATATGCCACAAAAACCCTGATTGTGTGACCTGATTTCTGGTGGCCTTTCCTATGCAGTTTTTTTGGTCTATTTTAAAAACTAGACATTTATTTAGCAAAATTCCTTTTTAGATAGCCTTGTATTCCTTTCCACGTTAAAATAAACCCTCAATCGTCAAGATCGGTCGCAAGGTATTTTTTGAATGAAAAAAGTGCAAAGCCTATAGTCCTGCCATTTTGCGAAATTTCGATTAACATTTTTTGTCCCCGATTTTGACGAATGAGTGCTCGTTTGACGCGGAATAATGAGAGGAATGTAACAGTAAAATATTTCTGACCGAGACTTGCTAGTTTCAAAAATATGCCACAAAAACCCTTAGTGTGTGACCTGATTTCTGGTGGCCTTTCCTATGCAGTTTTTTTGGCCTATTTTCAAAACTATATATTTATTTAGCAAAATTCCTTTTTAGATCGCTTTGTATTCCTTTCCACGTTAAAATAAACCCTCAACCGTCAAGATCGGTCACAAGGTATTTTTTGAATGAAAAAAGTGCAAAGCCTATAGTCCATGCCATTTTGCGAAATTTCGATTAAAATATTTTGTCCCCGATTTTGATGAATGAGTGCTCGTTTGACGCGGAATAATGAGAGGAATGTAACAGTAAAATATTTCTGACCGAGACTTGCTAGTTTCAAAAATATGCCACAAAAACCCTTAGTGTGTGACCTGATTTCTGGTGGCCTTTCCTATGCAGTTTTTTTGGTCTATTTTCAAAACTATATACTTATTTAGCAAAATTCCTTTTCAGATCGCTTTGTATTCCTTTCCATGTTAAAATAAACCCTCAATCGTCAAGATTGGTCACAAGGTATTTTTTGAATGAAAAAAAGTTCAAAGCCTATAGTCCATGCCATTTTGCGAAATTTCGATTAAAATTGTTTGTCCCCGATTTTGATGAATGAGCGCTCGTTGGACGCGGAATAATGAGAGGAATCTAACAGTAAACTATTTCTGAGCGAGACTTGCTAGTTTCAAAAATATCCCACAAAAACCCTTAGTGTGTGATTTGATTTCTGGTGGCCTTTCCTATGCAGTTTTTTTTGGTCTATTTTAAAAACTAGACATTTATTTAGCAAATTCCTTTTTAGATCGCCTTGTATTCCTTTCCACGTTAAAATAAACCCTCAATCGTCAAGATCGGTCACAAGGTATTTTTTGAATGAAAAAAGTGCAAAGCCTATAGTCCTGCCATTTTGCGAAATTTCGATTAAAATTTTTTGTCCCCGATTTTGACGAATGAGCGCTCGTTTGACGCGGAATAATGAGAGGAATGTAGCAGTAAAATATTTCGGACCGAGACTTGCTAGTTTCAAAAATATGCCACAAAAACCCTTAGTGTGTGACCTGATTTCTGGTGGCCTTTCCTATGCAGTTTTTTTGCTCTATTTTAAAAACTAGACATTTATTTAGCAAATTCCTTTTTAGATCGCCTTGTATTCCTTTCCACGTTAAAATAAACCCTCAATCGTCAAGATCGGTCACAAGGTATTTTTTGAATGAAAAAAGTGCAAAGCCTATACTCCATGCCATTTTGCGAAATTTCGATTAACATTTTTTGTCCCCGATTTTGACGAATGAGCGCTCCTTGGACGCGGAATAATGAGAGGAATCTAACAGTAAAATATTTCTGGCCGAGACTTGCTAGTTTCAAAAATATGCCACAAAAACCCTTAGTGTGTGACCTGATTTCTGGTGGCCTTTCCTATGCAGTTTTTTTGCTCTATTTTAAAAACTAGACATTTATTTAGCAAATTCCTTTTTAGATCGCCTTGTATTCCTTTCCACGTTAAAATAAACCCTCAATCGTCAAGATCGGTCACAAGGTATTTTTTGAATGAAAAAAGTGCAAAGCCTATAGTCCTGCCATTTTGCGAAATTTCGATTAAAATTTTTTGTCCCCGATTTTGACGAATGAGCGCTCGTTTGACGCGGAATAATGAGAGGAATGTAGCAGTAAAATATTTCTGACCGAGACTTGCTAGTTTCAAAAATATGCCACAAAAACCCTTAGTGTGTGACCTGATTTCTGGTGGCCTTTCCTATGCAGTTTTTTTGCTCTATTTTAAAAACTAGACATTTATTTAGCAAATTCCTTTTTAGATCGCCTTGTATTCCTTTCCACGTTAAAATAAACCCTCAATCGTCAAGATCGGTCACAAGGTATTTTTTGAATGAAAAAAGTGCAAAGCCTATACTCCATGCCATTTTGCGAAATTTCGATTAACATTTTGTGTCCCCGATTTTGACGAATGAGCGCTCGTTGGACGCGGAATAATGAGAGGAATTTAACAGTAAAATATTTCTGACCGAGACTTGCTAGTTTCAAAAATATGCCACAAAAACCCTGATTGTGTGACCTGATTTCTGGTGGCCTTTCCTATGCAGTTTTTTTGGTCTATTTTAAAAACTAGACATTTATTTAGCAAAATTCCTTTTTAGATAGCCTTGTATTCCTTTCCACGTTAAAATAAACCCTCAATCGTCAAGATCGGTCGCAAGGTATTTTTTGAATGAAAAAAGTGCAAAGCCTATAGTCCTGCCATTTTGCGAAATTTCGATTAACATTTTTTGTCCCCGATTTTGACGAATGAGCGCTCGTTTGACGCGGAATAATGAGAGGAATGTAACAGTAAAATATTTCTGACCGAGACTTGCTAGTTTCAAAAATATGCCACAAAAACCCTTAGTGTGTGACCTGATTTCTGGTGGCCTTTCCTATGCAGTTTTTTTGGCCTATTTTCAAAACTATATATTTATTTAGCAAAATTCCTTTTTAGATCGCTTTGTATTCCTTTCCACGTTAAAATAAACCCTCAACCGTCAAGATCGGTCACAAGGTATTTTTTGAATGAAAAAAGTGCAAAGCCTATAGTCCATGCCATTTTGCGAAATTTCGATTAAAATATTTTGTCCCCGATTTTGATGAATGAGTGCTCGTTTGACGCGGAATAATGAGAGGAATGTAACAGTAAAATATTTCTGACCGAGACTTGCTAGTTTCAAAAATATGCCACAAAAACCCTTAGTGTGTGACCTGATTTCTGGTGGCCTTTCCTATGCAGTTTTTTTGGTCTATTTTCAAAACTATATACTTATTTAGCAAAATTCCTTTTCAGATCGCTTTGTATTCCTTTCCATGTTAAAATAAACCCTCAATCGTCAAGATTGGTCACAAGGTATTTTTTGAATGAAAAAAGTTCAAAGCCTATAGTCCATGCCATTTTGCGAAATTTCGATTAAAATTGTTTGTCCCCGATTTTGATGAATGAGCGCTCGTTGGACGCGGAATAATGAGAGGAATCTAACAGTAAACTATTTCTGAGCGAGACTTGCTAGTTTCAAAAATATCCCACAAAAACCCTTAGTGTGTGATTTGATTTCTGGTGGCCTTTCCTATGCAGTTTTTTTGGTCTATTTTAAAAACTAGACATTTATTTAGCAAATTCCTTTTTAGATCGCCTTGTATTCCTTTCCACGTTAAAATAAACCCTCAATCGTCAAGATCGGTCACAAGGTATTTTTTGAATGAAAAAAGTGCAAAGCCTATAGTCCTGCCATTTTGCGAAATTTCGATTAAAATTTTTTGTCCCCGATTTTGACGAATGAGCGCTCGTTTGACGCGGAATAATGAGAGGAATGTAGCAGTAAAATATTTCGGACCGAGACTTGCTAGTTTCAAAAATATGCCACAAAAACCCTTAGTGTGTGACCTGATTTCTGGTGGCCTTTCCTATGCAGTTTTTTTGCTCTATTTTAAAAACTAGACATTTATTTAGCAAATTCCTTTTTAGATCGCCTTGTATTCCTTTCCACGTTAAAATAAACCCTCAATCGTCAAGATCGGTCACAAGGTATTTTTTGAATGAAAAAAGTGCAAAGCCTATAGTCCTGCCATTTTGCGAAATTTCGATTAAAATTTTTTGTCCCCGATTTTGACGAATGAGCGCTCGTTTGACGCGGAATAATGAGAGGAATGTAGCAGTAAAATATTTCTGACCGAGACTTGCTAGTTTCAAAAATATGCCACAAAAACCCTTAGTGTGTGACCTGATTTCTGGTGGCCTTTCCTATGCAGTTTTTTTGCTCTATTTTAAAAACTAGACATTTATTTAGCAAATTCCTTTTTAGATCGCCTTGTATTCCTTTCCACGTTAAAATAAACCCTCAATCGTCAAGATCGGTCACAAGGTATTTTTTGAATGAAAAAAGTGCAAAGCCTATACTCCATGCCATTTTGCGAAATTTCGATTAACATTTTTTGTCCCCGATTTTGACGAATGAGCGCTCCTTGGACGCGGAATAATGAGAGGAATCTAACAGTAAAATATTTCTGGCCGAGACTTGCTAGTTTCAAAAATATGCCACAAAAACCCTTAGTGTGTGACCTGATTTCTGGTGGCCTTTCCTATGCAGTTTTTTTGCTCTATTTTAAAAACTAGACATTTATTTAGCAAATTCCTTTTTAGATCGCCTTGTATTCCTTTCCACGTTAAAATAAACCCTCAATCGTCAAGATCGGTCACAAGGTATTTTTTGAATGAAAAAAGTGCAAAGCCTATAGTCCTGCCATTTTGCGAAATTTCGATTAAAATTTTTTGTCCCCGATTTTGACGAATGAGCGCTCGTTTGACGCGGAATAATGAGAGGAATGTAGCAGTAAAATATTTCTGACCGAGACTTGCTAGTTTCAAAAATATGCCACAAAAACCCTTAGTGTGTGACCTGATTTCTGGTGGCCTTTCCTATGCAGTTTTTTTGCTCTATTTTAAAAACTAGACATTTATTTAGCAAATTCCTTTTTAGATCGCCTTGTATTCCTTTCCACGTTAAAATAAACCCTCAATCGTCAAGATCGGTCACAAGGTATTTTTTGAATGAAAAAAGTGCAAAGCCTATACTCCATGCCATTTTGCGAAATTTCGATTAACATTTTTTGTCCCCGATTTTGACGAATGAGCGCTCCTTGGACGCGGAATAATGAGAGGAATCTAACAGTAAAATATTTCTGGCCGAGACTTGCTAATTTCAAAAATATGCCACAAAAACCCTTAGTGTGTGACCTGATTTCTGGTGGCCTTTCCTATGCAGTTTTTTTGGTCTATTTTAAAAACTATACATTTATTTAGCAAAATTCCTTTTTAGATCGCCTTGCATTCCTTTCCACGTTAAAATAAACCCTCAATCGTCAAGATCGGTCACAAGGTATTTTTTGAATGAAAAAAGTGCAAGGCCTATAGTCCATGCCATTTTGCGAAATTTCGATTAAAATTTTTTGTCCCCGATTTTGACGAATGAGCGCTCGTTTGACGCGGAATAATGAGAGGAATGTAGCAGTAAAATATTTCTGACCGAGACTTGCTAGTTTCAAAAATATGCCACAAAAACCCTTAGTGTGTGACCTGATTTCTGGTGGCCTTTCCTATGCAGTTTTTTTGCTCTATTTTAAAAACTAGACATTTATTTAGCAAATTCCTTTTTAGATCGCCTTGTATTCCTTTCCACGTTAAAATAAACCCTCAATCGTCAAGATCGGTCACAAGGTATTTTTTGAATGAAAAAAGTGCAAGGCCTATAGTCCATGCCATTTTGCGAAATTTCGATTAAAATTTTTTGTCCCCGATTATGATGAATGAGCGTTCGTTGGACGCGGAATAAGGAGAGGAATGTAACAGTAAAATATTTCTGACCGAGACTTGCTAGTTTCAAAAATATGCCACAAAAACCCTGATTGTGTGACCTGATTTCTGGTGGCCTTTCCTATGCAGTTTTTTTGGTCTATTTTAAAAACTAGACATTTATTTAGCAAAATTCCTTTTTAGATAGCCTTGTATTCCTTTCCACGTTAAAATAAACCCTCAATCGTCAAGATCGGTCGCAAGGTATTTTTTGAATGAAAAAAGTGCAAAGCCTATAGTCCTGCCATTTTGCGAAATTTCGATTAACATTTTTTGTCCCCGATTTTGACGAATGAGCGCTCGTTTGACGCGGAATAATGAGAGGAATGTAACAGTAAAATATTTCTGACCGAGACTTGCTAGTTTCAAAAATATGCCCCAAAAACCCTTAGTGTGTGACCTGATTTCTGGTGGCCTTTCCTATGCAGTTTTTTTGCTCTATTTTAAAAACTAGACATTTATTTAGCAAAATTCCTTTTTAGATAGCCTTGTATTCCTTTCCACGTTAAAATAAACCCTCAATCGTCAAGATCGGTCACAAGGTATTTTTTGAATGAAAAAAGTGCAAGGCCTATAGTCCATGCCATTTTGCGAAATTTCGATTAAAATTTTTTGTCCCCGATTATGATGAATGAGCGTTCGTTGGACGCGGAATAAGGAGAGGAATGTAACAGTAAAATATTTCTGACCGAGACTTGCTAGTTTCAAAAATATGCCACAAAAACCCTGATTGTGTGACCTGATTTCTGGTGGCCTTTCCTATGCAGTTTTTTTGGTCTATTTTAAAAACTAGACATTTATTTAGCAAAATTCCTTTTTAGATAGCCTTGTATTCCTTTCCACGTTAAAATAAACCCTCAATCGTCAAGATCGGTCGCAAGGTATTTTTTGAATGAAAAAAGTGCAAAGCCTATAGTCCTGCCATTTTGCGAAATTTCGATTAAAATTTTTTGTCCCCGATTTTGACGAATGAGCGCTCGTTTGACGCGGAATAATGAGAGGAATGTAGCAGTAAAATATTTCTGACCGAGACTTGCTAGTTTCAAAAATATGCCACAAAAACCCTTAGTGTGTGACCTGATTTCTGGTGGCCTTTCCTATGCAGTTTTTTTGCTCTATTTTAAAAACTAGACATTTATTTAGCAAATTCCTTTTTAGATCGCCTTGTATTCCTTTCCACGTTAAAATAAACCCTCAATCGTCAAGATCGGTCACAAGGTATTTTTTGAATGAAAAAAGTGCAAGGCCTATAGTCCATGCCATTTTGCGAAATTTCGATTAAAATTTTTTGTCCCCGATTATGATGAATGAGCGTTCGTTGGACGCGGAATAAGGAGAGGAATGTAACAGTAAAATATTTCTGACCGAGACTTGCTAGTTTCAAAAATATGCCACAAAAACCCTGATTGTGTGACCTGATTTCTGGTGGCCTTTCCTATGCAGTTTTTTTGGTCTATTTTAAAAACTAGACATTTATTTAGCAAAATTCCTTTTTAGATAGCCTTGTATTCCTTTCCACGTTAAAATAAACCCTCAATCGTCAAGATCGGTCGCAAGGTATTTTTTGAATGAAAAAAGTGCAAAGCCTATAGTCCTGCCATTTTGCGAAATTTCGATTAACATTTTTTGTCCCCGATTTTGACGAATGAGCGCTCGTTTGACGCGGAATAATGAGAGGAATGTAACAGTAAAATATTTCTGACCGAGACTTGCTAGTTTCAAAAATATGCCCCAAAAACCCTTAGTGTGTGACCTGATTTCTGGTGGCCTTTCCTATGCAGTTTTTTTGCTCTATTTTAAAAACTAGACATTTATTTAGCAAATTCCTTTTTAGATCGCCTTGTATTCCTTTCCACGTTAAAATAAACCCTCAATCGTCAAGATCGGTCACAAGGTATTTTTTGAATGAAAAAAGTGCAAAGCCTATACTCCATGCCATTTTGCGAAATTTCGATTAACATTTTGTGTCCCCGATTTTGACGAATGAGCGCTCGTTGGACGCGGAATAATGAGAGGAATCTAACAGTAAAATATTTCTGGCCGAGACTTGCTAGTTTCAAAAATATGCCACAAAAACCCTTAGTGTGTGACCTGATTTCTGGTGGCCTTTCCTATGCAGTTTTTTTGGTCTATTTTAAAAACTATACATTTATTTAGCAAAATTCCTTTTTAGTTAGCCTTGTATTCCTTTCCACGTTAAAATAAACCCTCAATCGTCAAGATCGGTCACAAGGTATTTTTTGAATGAAAAAAGTGCAAGGCCTATAGTCCATGCCATTTTGCGAAATTTCGATTAAAATTTTTTGTCCCCGATTATGATGAATGAGCGTTCGTTGGACGCGGAATAAGGAGAGGAATGTAACAGTAAAATATTTCTGACCGAGACTTGCTAGTTTCAAAAATATGCCACAAAAACCCTGATTGTGTGACCTGATTTCTGGTGGCCTTTCCTATGCAGTTTTTTTGGTCTATTTTAAAAACTAGACATTTATTTAGCAAAATTCCTTTTTAGATAGCCTTGTATTCCTTTCCACGTTAAAATAAACCCTCAATCGTCAAGATCGGTCTCAAGGTATTTTTTGAATGAAAAAAGTGCAAAGCCTATAGTCCTGCCATTTTGCGAAATTTCGATTAACATTTTTTGTCCCCGATTTTGACGAATGAGCGCTCGTTTGACGCGGAATAATGAGAGGAATGTAACAGTAAAATATTTCTGACCGAGACTTGCTAGTTTCAAAAATATGCCCCAAAAACCCTTAGTGTGTGACCTGATTTCTGGTGGCCTTTCCTATGCAGTTTTTTTGCTCTATTTTAAAAACTAGACATTTATTTAGCAAATTCCTTTTTAGATCGCCTTGTATTCCTTTCCACGTTAAAATAAACCCTCAATCGTCAAGATCGGTCACAAGGTATTTTTTGAATGAAAAAAGTGCAAAGCCTATACTCCATGCCATTTTGCGAAATTTCGATTAACATTTTTTGTCCCCGATTTTGACGAATGAGCGCTCGTTGGACGCGGAATAATGAGAGGAATCTAACAGTAAAATATTTCTGGCCGAGACTTGCTAGTTTCAAAAATATGCCACAAAAACCCTTAGTGTGTGACCTGATTTCTGGTGGCCTTTCCTATGCAGTTTTTTTGGTCTATTTTAAAAACTATACATTTATTTAGCAAAATTCCTTTTTAGATAGCCTTGTATTCCTTTCCACGTTAAAATAAACCCTCAATCGTCAAGATCGGTCACAAGGTATTTTTTGAATGAAAAAAGTGCAAGGCCTATAGTCCATGCCATTTTGCGAAATTTCGATTAAAATTTTTTGTCCCCGATTATGATGAATGAGCGTTCGTTGGACGCGGAATAAGGAGAGGAATGTAACAGTAAAATATTTCTGACCGAGACTTGCTAGTTTCAAAAATATGCCACAAAAACCCTTAGTGTGTGACCTGATTTCTGGTGGCCTTTCCTATGCAGTTTTTTTGCTCTATTTTAAAAACTAGACATTTATTTAGCAAATTCCTTTTTAGATCGCCTTGTATTCCTTTCCACGTTAAAATAAACCCTCAATCGTCAAGATCGGTCACAAGGTATTTTTTGAATGAAAAAAGTGCAAGGCCTATAGTCCATGCCATTTTGCGAAATTTCGATTAAAATTTTTTGTCCCCGATTATGATGAATGAGCGTTCGTTGGACGCGGAATAAGGAGAGGAATGTAACAGTAAAATATTTCTGACCGAGACTTGCTAGTTTCAAAAATATGCCACAAAAACCCTGATTGTGTGACCTGATTTCTGGTGGCCTTTCCTATGCAGTTTTTTTGGTCTATTTTAAAAACTAGACATTTATTTAGCAAAATTCCTTTTTAGATAGCCTTGTATTCCTTTCCACGTTAAAATAAACCCTCAATCGTCAAGATCGGTCGCAAGGTATTTTTTGAATGAAAAAAGTGCAAAGCCTATAGTCCTGCCATTTTGCGAAATTTCGATTAACATTTTTTGTCCCCGATTTTGACGAATGAGCGCTCGTTTGACGCGGAATAATGAGAGGAATGTAACAGTAAAATATTTCTGACCGAGACTTGCTAGTTTCAAAAATATGCCCCAAAAACCCTTAGTGTGTGACCTGATTTCTGGTGGCCTTTCCTATGCAGTTTTTTTGCTCTATTTTAAAAACTAGACATTTATTTAGCAAAATTCCTTTTTAGATAGCCTTGTATTCCTTTCCACGTTAAAATAAACCCTCAATCGTCAAGATCGGTCACAAGGTATTTTTTGAATGAAAAAAGTGCAAGGCCTATAGTCCATGCCATTTTGCGAAATTTCGATTAAAATTTTTTGTCCCCGATTATGATGAATGAGCGTTCGTTGGACGCGGAATAAGGAGAGGAATGTAACAGTAAAATATTTCTGACCGAGACTTGCTAGTTTCAAAAATATGCCACAAAAACCCTGATTGTGTGACCTGATTTCTGGTGGCCTTTCCTATGCAGTTTTTTTGGTCTATTTTAAAAACT
This sequence comes from Dioctria rufipes, assembly GCA_963924295.1. Classification (NCBI taxonomy): domain Eukaryota; kingdom Metazoa; phylum Arthropoda; class Insecta; order Diptera; family Asilidae; genus Dioctria; species Dioctria rufipes. Next base: position 51,979 of record CAWUPM010001075.1, on the reverse strand, counting down.
AGACATTTATTTAGCAAAATTCCTTTTTAGATAGCCTTGTATTCCTTTCCACGTTAAAATAAACCCTCAATCGTCAAGATCGGTCGCAAGGTATTTTTTGAATGAAAAAAGTGCAAAGCCTATAGTCCTGCCATTTTGCGAAATTTCGATTAAAATTTTTTGTCCCCGATTTTGACGAATGAGCGCTCGTTTGACGCGGAATAATGAGAGGAATGTAGCAGTAAAATATTTCTGACCGAGACTTGCTAGTTTCAAAAATATGCCACAAAAACCCTTAGTGTGTGACCTGATTTCTGGTGGCCTTTCCTATGCAGTTTTTTTGCTCTATTTTAAAAACTAGACATTTATTTAGCAAATTCCTTTTTAGATCGCCTTGTATTCCTTTCCACGTTAAAATAAACCCTCAATCGTCAAGATCGGTCACAAGGTATTTTTTGAATGAAAAAAGTGCAAGGCCTATAGTCCATGCCATTTTGCGAAATTTCGATTAAAATTTTTTGTCCCCGATTATGATGAATGAGCGTTCGTTGGACGCGGAATAAGGAGAGGAATGTAACAGTAAAATATTTCTGACCGAGACTTGCTAGTTTCAAAAATATGCCACAAAAACCCTGATTGTGTGACCTGATTTCTGGTGGCCTTTCCTATGCAGTTTTTTTGGTCTATTTTAAAAACTAGACATTTATTTAGCAAAATTCCTTTTTAGATAGCCTTGTATTCCTTTCCACGTTAAAATAAACCCTCAATCGTCAAGATCGGTCGCAAGGTATTTTTTGAATGAAAAAAGTGCAAAGCCTATAGTCCTGCCATTTTGCGAAATTTCGATTAACATTTTTTGTCCCCGATTTTGACGAATGAGCGCTCGTTTGACGCGGAATAATGAGAGGAATGTAACAGTGAAATATTTCTGACCGAGACTTGCTAGTTTCAAAAATATGCCCCAAAAACCCTTAGTGTGTGACCTGATTTCTGGTGGCCTTTCCTATGCAGTTTTTTTGCTCTATTTTAAAAACTAGACATTTATTTAGCAAATTCCTTTTTAGATCGCCTTGTATTCCTTTCCACGTTAAAATAAACCCTCAATCGTCAAGATCGGTCACAAGGTATTTTTTGAATGAAAAAAGTGCAAAGCCTATACTCCATGCCATTTTGCGAAATTTCGATTAACATTTTGTGTCCCCGATTTTGACGAATGAGCGCTCGTTGGACGCGGAATAATGAGAGGAATCTAACAGTAAAATATTTCTGGCCGAGACTTGCTAGTTTCAAAAATATGCCACAAAAACCCTTAGTGTGTGACCTGATTTCTGGTGGCCTTTCCTATGCAGTTTTTTTGGTCTATTTTAAAAACTATACATTTATTTAGCAAAATTCCTTTTTAGTTAGCCTTGTATTCCTTTCCACGTTAAAATAAACCCTCAATCGTCAAGATCGGTCACAAGGTATTTTTTGAATGAAAAAAGTGCAAGGCCTATAGTCCATGCCATTTTGCGAAATTTCGATTAAAATTTTTTGTCCCCGATTATGATGAATGAGCGTTCGTTGGACGCGGAATAAGGAGAGGAATGTAACAGTAAAATATTTCTGACCGAGACTTGCTAGTTTCAAAAATATGCCACAAAGACCCTGATTGTGTGACCTGATTTCTGGTGGCCTTTCCTATGCAGTTTTTTTGGTCTATTTTAAAAACTAGACATTTATTTAGCAAAATTCCTTTTTAGATAGCCTTGTATTCCTTTCCACGTTAAAATAAACCCTCAATCGTCAAGATCGGTCTCAAGGTATTTTTTGAATGAAAAAAGTGCAAAGCCTATAGTCCTGCCATTTTGCGAAATTTCGATTAACATTTTTTGTCCCCGATTTTGACGAATGAGCGCTCGTTTGACGCGGAATAATGAGAGGAATGTAACAGTAAAATATTTCTGACCGAGACTTGCTAGTTTCAAAAATATGCCCCAAAAACCCTTAGTGTGTGACCTGATTTCTGGTGGCCTTTCCTATGCAGTTTTTTTGCTCTATTTTAAAAACTAGACATTTATTTAGCAAATTCCTTTTTAGATCGCCTTGTATTCCTTTCCACGTTAAAATAAACCCTCAATCGTCAAGATCGGTCACAAGGTATTTTTTGAATGAAAAAAGTGCAAAGCCTATACTCCATGCCATTTTGCGAAATTTCGATTAACATTTTTTGTCCCCGATTTTGACGAATGAGCGCTCGTTGGACGCGGAATAATGAGAGGAATCTAACAGTAAAATATTTCTGGCCGAGACTTGCTAGTTTCAAAAATATGCCACAAAAACCCTTAGTGTGTGACCTGATTTCTGGTGGCCTTTCCTATGCAGTTTTTTTGGTCTATTTTAAAAACTATACATTTATTTAGCAAAATTCCTTTTTAGATAGCCTTGTATTCCTTTCCACGTTAAAATAAACCCTCAATCGTCAAGATCGGTCACAAGGTATTTTTTGAATGAAAAAAGTGCAAGGCCTATAGTCCATGCCATTTTGCGAAATTTCGATTAAAATTTTTTGTCCCCGATTATGATGAATGAGCGTTCGTTGGACGCGGAATAAGGAGAGGAATGTAACAGTAAAATATTTCTGACCGAGACTTGCTAGTTTCAAAAATATGCCACAAAAACCCTTAGTGTGTGACCTGATTTCTGGTGGCCTTTCCTATGCAGTTTTTTTGCTCTATTTTAAAAACTAGACATTTATTTAGCAAATTCCTTTTTAGATCGCCTTGTATTCCTTTCCACGTTAAAATAAACCCTCAATCGTCAAGATTGGTCACAAGTTATTTTTTGAATGAAAAAAGTGCAAGGCCTATAGTCCATGCCATTTTTCGAAATTTCGATTAAAATTTTTTGCCCCCGATTATGATGAATGAGCGTTCGTTGGACGCGGAATAAGGAGAGGAATGTAACAGTAAAATATTTCTGACCGAGACTTGCTAGTTTCAAAAATATGCCACAAAAACCCTGATTGTGTGACCTGATTTCTGGTGGCCTTTCCTATGCAGTTTTTTTGGTCTATTTTAAAAACTAGACATTTATTTAGCAAAATTCCTTTTTAGATAGCCTTGTATTCCTTTCCACGTTAAAATAAACCCTCAATCGTCAAGATCGGTCGCAAGGTATTTTTTGAATGAAAAAAGTGCAAAGCCTATAGTCCTGCCATTTTGCGAAATTTCGATTAACATTTTTTGTCCCCGATTTTGACGAATGAGCGCTCGTTTGACGCGGAATAATGAGAGGAATGTAACAGTAAAATATTTCTGACCGAGACTTGCTAGTTTCAAAAATATGCCCCAAAAACCCTTAGTGTGTGACCTGATTTCTGGTGGCCTTTCCTATGCAGTTTTTTTGCTCTATTTTAAAAACTAGACATTTATTTAGCAAATTCCTTTTTAGATCGCCTTGTATTCCTTTCCACGTTAAAATAAACCCTCAATCGTCAAGATCGGTCACAAGGTATTTTTTGAATGAAAAAAGTGCAAAGCCTATACTCCATGCCATTTTGCGAAATTTCGATTAACATTTTTTGTCCCCGATTTTGACGAATGAGCGCTCGTTGGACGCGGAATAATGAGAGGAATCTAACAGTAAAATATTTCTGGCCGAGACTTGCTAGTTTCAAAAATATGCCACAAAAACCCTTAGTGTGTGACCTGATTTCTGGTGGCCTTTCCTATGCAGTTTTTTTGGTCTATTTTAAAAACTATACATTTATTTAGCAAAATTCCTTTTTAGATAGCCTTGTATTCCTTTCCACGTTAAAATAAACCCTCAATCGTCAAGATCGGTCACAAGGTATTTTTTGAATGAAAAAAGTGCAAGGCCTATAGTCCATGCCATTTTGCGAAATTTCGATTAAAATTTTTTGTCCCCGATTATGATGAATGAGCGTTCGTTGGACGCGGAATAAGGAGAGGAATGTAACAGTAAAATATTTCTGACCGAGACTTGCTAGTTTCAAAAATATGCCACAAAAACCCTGATTGTGTGACCTGATTTCTGGTGGCCTTTCCTATGCAGTTTTTTTGGTCTATTTTAAAAACTAGACATTTATTTAGCAAAATTCCTTTTTAGATAGCCTTGTATTCCTTTCCACGTTAAAATAAACCCTCAATCGTCAAGATCGGTCGCAAGGTATTTTTTGAATGAAAAAAGTGCAAAGCCTATAGTCCTGCCATTTTGCGAAATTTCGATTAACATTTTTTGTCCCCGATTTTGACGAATGAGCGCTCGTTTGACGCGGAATAATGAGAGGAATGTAACAGTAAAATATTTCTGACCGAGACTTGCTAGTTTCAAAAATATGCCCCAAAAACCCTTAGTGTGTGACCTGATTTCTGGTGGCCTTTCCTATGCAGTTTTTTTGCTCTATTTTAAAAACTAGACATTTATTTAGCAAATTCCTTTTTAGATCGCCTTGTATTCCTTTCCACATTAAAATAAACCCTCAATCGTCAAGATCGGTCACAAGGTATTTTTTGAATGAAAAAAGTGCAAAGCCTATACCCCATGCCATTTTGCGAAATTTCGATTAACATTTTTTGTCCCCGATTTTGACGAATGAGCGCTCGTTGGACGCGGAATAATGAGAGGAATCTAACAGTAAAATATTTCTGGCCGAGACTTGCTAGTTTCAAAAATATGCCACAAAAACCCTTAGTGTGTGACCTGATTTCTGGTGGCCTTTCCTATGCAGTTTTTTTGGTCTATTTTAAAAACTATACATTTATTTAGCAAAATTCCTTTTTAGATAGCCTTGTATTCCTTTCCACGTTAAAATAAACCCTCAATCGTCAAGATCGGTCACAAGGTATTTTTTGAATGAAAAAAGTGCAAGGCCTATAGTCCATGCCATTTTGCGAAATTTCGATTAAAATTTTTTGTCCCCGATTATGATGAATGAGCGTTCGTTGGACGCGGAATAAGGAGAGGAATGTAACAGTAAAATATTTCTGACCGAGACTTGCTAGTTTCAAAAATATGCCACAAAAACCCTGATTGTGTGACCTGATTTCTGGTGGCCTTTCCTATGCAGTTTTTTTGGTCTATTTTAAAAACTAGACATTTATTTAGCAAAATTCCTTTTTAGATAGCCTTGTATTCCTTTCCACGTTAAAATAAACCCTCAATCGTCAAGATCGGTCGCAAGGTATTTTTTGAATGAAAAAAGTGCAAAGCCTATAGTCCTGCCATTTTGCGAAATTTCGATTAAAATTTTTTGTCCCCGATTTTGACGAATGAGCGCTCGTTTGACGCGGAATAATGAGAGGAATGTAGCAGTAAAATATTTCTGACCGAGACTTGCTAGTTTCAAAAATATGCCACAAAAACCCTTAGTGTGTGACCTGATTTCTGGTGGCCTTTCCTATGCAGTTTTTTTGCTCTATTTTAAAAACTAGACATTTATTTAGCAAATTCCTTTTTAGATCGCCTTGTATTCCTTTCCACGTTAAAATAAACCCTCAATCGTCAAGATCGGTCACAAGGTATTTTTTGAATGAAAAAAGTGCAAGGCCTATAGTCCATGCCATTTTGCGAAATTTCGATTAAAATTTTTTGTCCCCGATTATGATGAATGAGCGTTCGTTGGACGCGGAATAAGGAGAGGAATGTAACAGTAAAATATTTCTGACCGAGACTTGCTAGTTTCAAAAATATGCCACAAAAACCCTGATTGTGTGACCTGATTTCTGGTGTCCTTTCCTATACAGTTTTTTTGGTCTATTTTAAAAACTAGACATTTATTTAGCAAAATTCCTTTTTAGATAGCCTTGTATTCCTTTCCACGTTAAAATAAACCCTCAATCGTCAAGATCGGTCGCAAGGTATTTTTTGAATGAAAAAAGTGCAAAGCCTATAGTCCTGCCATTTTGCGAAATTTCGATTAACATTTTTTGTCCCCGATTTTGACGAATGAGCGCTCGTTTGACGCGGAATAATGAGAGGAATGTAACAGTAAAATATTTCTGACCGAGACTTGCTAGTTTCAAAAATATGCCCCAAAAACCCTTAGTGTGTGACCTGATTTCTGGTGGCCTTTCCTATGCAGTTTTTTTGGTCTATTTTAAAAACTATACATTTATTTAGCAAAATTCCTTTTTAGATAGCCTTGTATTCCTTTCCACGTTAAAATAAACCCTCAATCGTCAAGATCGGTCACAAGGTATTTTTTGAATGAAAAAAGTGCAAGGCCTATAGTCCATGCCATTTTGCGAAATTTCGATTAAAATTTTTTGTCCCCGATTATGATGAATGAGCGTTCGTTGGACGCGGAATAAGGAGAGGAATGTAACAGTAAAATATTTCTGACCGAGACTTGCTAGTTTCAAAAATATGCCACAAAAACCCTGATTGTGTGACCTGATTTCTGGTGGCCATTCCTATGCAGTTTTTTTGGTCTATTTTAAAAACTAGACATTTATTTAGCAAAATTCCTTTTTAGATAGCCTTGTATTCCTTTCCACGTTAAAATAAACCCTCAATCGTCAAGATCGGTCGCAAGGTATTTTTTGAATGAAAAAAGTGCAAAGCCTATAGTCCTGCCATTTTGCGAAATTTCGATTAACATTTTTTGTCCCCGATTTTGACGAATGTGCGCTCGTTTGACGCGGAATAATGAGAGGAATGTAACAGTAAAATATTTCTGACCGAGACAGCCTAGTTTCAAAAATATGCCACAAAAACCCTTAGTGTGTGACCTGATTTCTGGTGGCCTTTCCTATGCAGTTTTTTTGGTCTATTTTCAAAACTAGACATTTATTTAGCAAAATTCCTTTTTAGATCGCTTTGTATTCCTTTCCACGTTAAAATAAACCCTCAATCGTCAAGATCGGTCACAAGGTATTTTTTGAATGAAAAAAGTGCAAGGCCTATAGTCCATGCCATTTTGCGAAATTTCGATTAAAATTTTTTGTCCCCGATTATGATGAATGAGCGTTCGTTGGACGCGGAATAAGGAGAGGAATGTAACAGTAAAATATTTCTGACCGAGACTTGCTAGTTTCAAAAATATGCCACAAAAACCCTGATTGTGTGACCTGATTTCTGGTGGCCTTTCCTATGCAGTTTTTTTGGTCTATTTTAAAAACTAGACATTTATTTAGCAAAATTCCTTTTTAGATAGCCTTGTATTCCTTTCCACGTTAAAATAAACCCTCAATCGTCAAGATCGGTCTCAAGGTATTTTTTGAATGAAAAAAGTGCAAAGCCTATAGTCCTGCCATTTTGCGAAATTTCGATTAACATTTTTTGTCCCCGATTTTGACGAATGAGCGCTCGTTTGACGCGGAATAATGAGAGGAATGTAACAGTAAAATATTTCTGACCGAGACTTGCTAGTTTCAAAAATATGCCCCAAAAACCCTTAGTGTGTGACCTGATTTCTGGTGGCCTTTCCTATGCAGTTTTTTTGCTCTATTTTAAAAACTAGACATTTATTTAGCAAATTCCTTTTTAGATCGCCTTGTATTCCTTTCCACGTTAAAATAAACCCTCAATCGTCAAGATCGGTCACAAGGTATTTTTTGAATGAAAAAAGTGCAAAGCCTATACTCCATGCCATTTTGCGAAATTTCGATTAACATTTTTTGTCCCCGATTTTGACGAATGAGCGCTCGTTGGACGCGGAATAATGAGAGGAATCTAACAGTAAAATATTTCTGGCCGAGACTTGCTAGTTTCAAAAATATGCCACAAAAACCCTTAGTGTGTGACCTGATTTCTGGTGGCCTTTCCTATGCAGTTTTTTTGGTCTATTTTAAAAACTATACATTTATTTAGCAAAATTCCTTTTTAGATAGCCTTGTATTCCTTTCCACGTTAAAATAAACCCTCAATCGTCAAGATCGGTCACAAGGTATTTTTTGAATGAAAAAAGTGCAAGGCCTATAGTCCATGCCATTTTGCGAAATTTCGATTAAAATTTTTTGTCCCCGATTATGATGAATGAGCGTTCGTTGGACGCGGAATAAGGAGAGGAATGTAACAGTAAAATATTTCTGACCGAGACTTGCTAGTTTCAAAAATATGCCACAAAAACCCTTAGTGTGTGACCTGATTTCTGGTGGCCTTTCCTATGCAGTTTTTTTGCTCTATTTTAAAAAACTAGACATTTATTTAGCAAATTCCTTTTTAGATCGCCTTGTATTCCTTTCCACGTTAAAATAAACCCTCAATCGTCAAGATTGGTCACAAGTTATTTTTTGAATGAAAAAAGTGCAAGGCCTATAGTCCATGCCATTTTTCGAAATTTCGATTAAAATTTTTTGCCCCCGATTATGATGAATGAGCGTTCGTTGGACGCGGAATAAGGAGAGGAATGTAACAGTAAAATATTTCTGACCGAGACTTGCTAGTTTCAAAAATATGCCACAAAAACCCTGATTGTGTGACCTGATTTCTGGTGGCCTTTCCTATGCAGTTTTTTTGGTCTATTTTAAAAACTAGACATTTATTTAGCAAAATTCCTTTTTAGATAGCCTTGTATTCCTTTCCACGTTAAAATAAACCCTCAATCGTCAAGATCGGTCGCAAGGTATTTTTTGAATGAAAAAAGTGCAAAGCCTATAGTCCTGCCATTTTGCGAAATTTCGATTAACATTTTTTGTCCCCGATTTTGACGAATGAGCGCTCGTTTGACGCGGAATAATGAGAGGAATGTAACAGTAAAATATTTCTGACCGAGACTTGCTAGTTTCAAAAATATGCCCCAAAAACCCTTAGTGTGTGACCTGATTTCTGGTGGCCTTTCCTATGCAGTTTTTTTGCTCTATTTTAAAAACTAGACATTTATTTAGCAAATTCCTTTTTAGATCGCCTTGTATTCCTTTCCACGTTAAAATAAACCCTCAATCGTCAAGATCGGTCACAAGGTATTTTTTGAATGAAAAAAAGTGCAAAGCCTATACTCCATGCCATTTTGCGAAATTTCGATTAACATTTTTTGTCCCCGATTTTGACGAATGAGCGCTCGTTGGACGCGGAATAATGAGAGGAATCTAACAGTAAAATATTTCTGGCCGAGACTTGCTAGTTTCAAAAATATGCCACAAAAACCCTTAGTGTGTGACCTGATTTCTGGTGGCCTTTCCTATGCAGTTTTTTTGGTCTATTTTAAAAACTATACATTTATTTAGCAAAATTCCTTTTTAGATAGCCTTGTATTCCTTTCCACGTTAAAATAAACCCTCAATCGTCAAGATCGGTCACAAGGTATTTTTTGAATGAAAAAAGTGCAAGGCCTATAGTCCATGCCATTTTGCGAAATTTCGATTAAAATTTTTTGTCCCCGATTATGATGAATGAGCGTTCGTTGGACGCGGAATAAGGAGAGGAATGTAACAGTAAAATATTTCTGACCGAGACTTGCTAGTTTCAAAAATATGCCACAAAAACCCTGATTGTGTGACCTGATTTCTGGTGGCCTTTCCTATGCAGTTTTTTTGGTCTATTTTAAAAACTAGACATTTATTGAGCAAAATTCCTTTTTAGATAGCCTTGTATTCCTTTCCACGTTAAAATAAACCCTCAATCGTCAAGATCGGTCGCAAGGTATTTTTTGAATGAAAAAAGTGCAAAGCCTATAGTCCTGCCATTTTGCGAAATTTCGATTAACATTTTTTGTCCCCGATTTTGACGAATGAGCGCTCGTTTGACGCGGAATAATGAGAGGAATGTAACAGTAAAATATTTCTGACCGAGACTTGCTAGTTTCAAAAATATGCCCCAAAAACCCTTAGTGTGTGACCTGATTTCTGGTGGCCTTTCCTATGCAGTTTTTTTGCTCTATTTTAAAAACTAGACATTTATTTAGCAAATTCCTTTTTAGATCGCCTTGTATTCCTTTCCACGTTAAAATAAACCCTCAATCGTCAAGATCGGTCACAAGGTATTTTTTGAATGAAAAAAGTGCAAAGCCTATACTCCATGCCATTTTGCGAAATTTCGATTAACATTTTTTGTCCCCGATTTTGACGAATGAGCGCTCGTTGGACGCGGAATAATGAGAGGAATCTAACAGTAAAATATTTCTGGCCGAGACTTGCTAGTTTCAAAAATATGCCACAAAAACCCTTAGTGTGTGACCTGATTTCTGGTGGCCTTTCCTATGCAGTTTTTTTGGTCTATTTTAAAAACTATACATTTATTTAGCAAAATTCCTTTTTAGATAGCCTTGTATTCCTTTCCACGTTAAAATAAACCCTCAATCGTCAAGATCGGTCACAAGGTATTTTTTGAATGAAAAAAGTGCAAGGCCTATAGTCCATGCCATTTTGCGAAATTTCGATTAAAATTTTTTGTCCCCGATTATGATGAATGAGCGTTCGTTGGACGCGGAATAAGGAGAGGAATGTAACAGTAAAATATTTCTGACCGAGACTTGCTAGTTTCAAAAATATGCCACAAAAACCCTGATTGTGTGACCTGATTTCTGGTGGCCTTTCCTATGCAGTTTTTTTGGTCTATTTTAAAAACTAGACATTTATTTAGCAAAATTCCTTTTTAGATAGCCTTGTATTCCTTTCCACGTTAAAATAAACCCTCAATCGTCAAGATCGGTCGCAAGGTATTTTTTGAATGAAAAAAGTGCAAAGCCTATAGTCCTGCCATTTTGCGAAATTTCGATTAAAATTTTTTGTCCCCGATTTTGACGAATGAGCGCTCGTTTGACGCGGAATAATGAGAGGAATGTAGCAGTAAAATATTTCTGACCGAGACTTGCTAGTTTCAAAAATATGCCACAAAAACCCTTAGTGTGTGACCTGATTTCTGGTGGCCTTTCCTATGCAGTTTTTTTGCTCTATTTTAAAAACTAGACATTTATTTAGCAAATTCCTTTTTAGATCGCCTTGTATTCCTTTCCACGTTAAAATAAACCCTCAATCGTCAAGATCGGTCACAAGGTATTTTTTGAATGAAAAAAGTGCAAGGCCTATAGTCCATGCCATTTTGCGAAATTTCGATTAAAATTTTTTGTCCCCGATTATGATGAATGAGCGTTCGTTGGACGCGGAATAAGGAGAGGAATGTAACAGTAAAATATTTCTGACCGAGACTTGCTAGTTTCAAAAATATGCCACAAAAACCCTGATTGTGTGACCTGATTTCTGGTGGCCTTTCCTATACAGTTTTTTTGGTCTATTTTAAAAACTAGACATTTATTTAGCAAAATTCCTTTTTAGATAGCCTTGTATTCCTTTCCACGTTAAAATAAACCCTCAATCGTCAAGATCGGTCGCAAGGTATTTTTTGAATGAAAAAAGTTCAAAGCCTATAGTCCTGCCATTTTGCGAAATTTCGATTAACATTTTTTGTCCCCGATTTTGACGAATGAGCGCTCGTTTGACGCGGAATAATGAGAGGAATGTAACAGTAAAATATTTCTGACCGAGACTTGCTAGTTTCAAAAATATGCCCCAAAAACCCTTAGTGTGTGACCTGATTTCTGGTGGCCTTTCCTATGCAGTTTTTTTGGTCTATTTTAAAAACTATACATTTATTTAGCAAAATTCCTTTTTAGATAGCCTTGTATTCCTTTCCACGTTAAAATAAACCCTCAATCGTCAAGATCGGTCACAAGGTATTTTTTGAATGAAAAAAGTGCAAGGCCTATAGTCCATGCCATTTTGCGAAATTTCGATTAAAATTTTTTGTCCCCGATTATGATGAATGAGCGTTCGTTGGACGCGGAATAAGGAGAGGAATGTAACAGTAAAATATTTCTGACCGAGACTTGCTAGTTTCAAAAATATGCCACAAAAACCCTGATTGTGTGACCTGATTTCTGGTGGCCTTTCCTATGCAGTTTTTTTGGTCTATTTTAAAAACTAGACATTTATTTAGCAAAATTCCTTTTTAGATAGCCTTGTATTCCTTTCCACGTTAAAATAAACCCTCAATCGTCAAGATCGGTCGCAAGGTATTTTTTGAATGAAAAAAGTGCAAAGCCTATAGTCCTGCCATTTTGCGAAATTTCGATTAAAATTTTTTGTCCCTGATTTTGACGAATGAGCGCTCGTTTGACGCGGAATAATGAGAGGAATGTAGCAGTAAAATATTTCTGACCGAGACTTGCTAGTTTCAAAAATATGCCACAAAAACCCTTAGTGTGTGACCTGATTTCTGGTGGCCTTTCCTATGCAGTTTTTTTGCTCTATTTTAAAAACTAGACATTTATTTAGCAAATTCCTTTTTAGATCGCCTTGTATTCCTTTCCACGTTAAAATAAACCCTCAATCGTCAAGATCGGTCACAAGGTATTTTTTGAATGAAAAAAGTGCAAGGCCTATAGTCCATGCCATTTTGCGAAATTTCGATTAAAATTTTTTGTCCCCGATTATGATGAATGAGCGTTCGTTGGACGCGGAATAAGGAGAGGAATGTAACAGTAAAATATTTCTGACCGAGACTTGCTAGTTTCAAAAATATGCCACAAAAACCCTGATTGTGTGACCTGATTTCTGGTGGCCTTTCCTATGCAGTTTTTTTGGTCTATTTTAAAAACTAGACATTTATTTAGCAAAATTCCTTTTTAGATAGCCTTGTATTCCTTTCCACGTTAAAATAAACCCTCAATCGTCAAGATCGGTCGCAAGGTATTTTTTGAATGAAAAAAGTGCAAAGCCTATAGTCCTGCCATTTTGCGAAATTTCGATTAACATTTTTTGTCCCCGATTTTGACGAATGAGCGCTCGTTTGACGCGGAATAATGAGAGGAATGTAACAGTAAAATATTTCTGACCGAGACTTGCTAGTTTCAAAAATATGCCACAAAAACCCTTAGTGTGTGACCTGATTTCTGGTGGCCTTTCCTATGCAGTTTTTTTGCTCTATTTTAAAAACTAGACATTTATTTAGCAAATTCCTTTTTAGATCGCCTTGTATTCCTTTCCACGTTAAAATAAACCCTCAATCGTCAAGATCGGTCACAAGGTATTTTTTGAATGAAAAAAGTGCAAAGCCTATACTCCATGCCATTTTGCGAAATTTCGATTAACATTTTTTGTCCCCGATTTTGACGAATGAGCGCTCGTTGGACGCGGAATAATGAGAGGAATCTAACAGTAAAATATTTCTGGCCGAGACTTGCTAGTTTCAAAAATATGCCACAAAAACCCTTAGTGTGTGACCTGATTTCTGGTGGCCTTTCCTATGCAGTTTTTTTGGTCTATTTTAAAAACTATACATTTATTTAGCAAAATTCCTTTTTAGATAGCCTTGTATTCCTTTCCACGTTAAAATAAACCCTCAATCGTCAAGATCGGTCACAAGGTATTTTTTGAATGAAAAAAGTGCAAGGCCTATAGTCCATGCCATTTTGCGAAATTTCGATTAAAATTTTTTGTCCCCGATTATGATGAATGAGCGTTCGTTGGACGCGGAATAAGGAGAGGAATGTAACAGTAAAATATTTCTGACCGAGACTTGCTAGTTTCAAAAATATGCCACAAAAACCCTGATTGTGTGACCTGATTTCTGGTGGCCTTTCCTATGCAGTTTTTTTGCTCTATTTTAAAAACTAGACATTTATTTAGCAAATTCCTTTTTAGATCGCCTTGTATTCCTTTCCACGTTAAAATAAACCCTCAATCGTCAAGATCGGTCACAAGGTATTTTTTGAATGAAAAAAGTGCAAAGCCTATACTCCATGCCATTTTGCGAAATTTCGATTAACATTTTTTGTCCCCGATTTTGACGAATGAGCGCTCGTTGGACGCGGAATAATGAGAGGAATCTAACAGTAAAATATTTCTGGCCGAGACTTGCTATTTTCAAAAATATGCCACAAAAACCCTTAGTGTGTGACCTGATTTCTGGTGGCCTTTCCTATGCAGTTTTTTTGCTCTATTTTAAAAACTAGACATTTATTTAGCAAATTCCTTTTTAGATCGCCTTGTATTCCTTTCCACGTTAAAATAAACCCTCAATCGTCAAGATCGGTCGCAAGGTATTTTTTGAATGAAAAAAGTGCAAAGCCTATAGTCCTGCCATTTTGCGAAATTTCGATTAAAATTTTTTGTCCCCGATTTTGACGAATGAGCGCTCGTTTGACGCGGAATAATGAGAGGAATGTAGCAGTAAAATATTTCTGACCGAGACTTGCTAGTTTCAAAAATATGCCACAAAAACCCTTAGTGTGTGACCTGATTTCTGGTGGCCTTTCCTATGCAGTTTTTTTGCTCTATTTTAAAAACTAGACATTTATTTAGCAAATTCCTTTTTAGATCGCCTTGTATTCCTTTCCACGTTAAAATAAACCCTCAATCGTCAAGATCGGTCACAAGGTATTTTTTGAATGAAAAAAGTGCAAAGCCTATACTCCATGCCATTTTGCGAAATTTCGATTAACATTTTTTGTCCCCGATTTTGACGAATGAGCGCTCGTTGGACGCGGAATAATGAGAGGAATCTAACAGTAAAATATTTCTGGCCGAGACTTGCTAGTTTCAAAAATATGCCACAAAAACCCTTAGTGTGTGACCTGATTTCTGGTGGCCTTTCCTATGCAGTTTTTTTGGTCTATTTTAAAAACTATACATTTATTTAGCAAAATTCCTTTTTAGATAGCCTTGTATTCCTTTCCACGTTAAAATAAACCCTCAATCGTCAAGATCGGTCACAAGGTATTTTTTGAATGAAAAAAGTGCAAGGCCTATAGTCCATGCCATTTTGCGAAATTTCGATTAAAATTTTTTGTCCCCGATTATGATGAATGAGCGTTCGTTGGACGCGGAATAAGGAGAGGAATGTAACAGTAAAATATTTCTGACCGAGACTTGCTAGTTTCAAAAATATGCCACAAAAACCCTGATTGTGTGACCTGATTTCTGGTGGCCTTTCCTATGCAGTTTTTTTGGTCTATTTTAAAAACTATACATTTATTTAGCAAAATTCCTTTTTAGATAGCCTTGTATTCCTTTCCACGTTAAAATAAACCCTCAATCGTCAAGATCGGTCACAAGGTATTTTTTGAATGAAAAAAGTGCAAGGCCTATAGTCCATGCCATTTTGCGAAATTTCGATTAAAATTTTTTGTCCCCGATTATGATGAATGAGCGTTCGTTGGACGCGGAATAAGGAGAGGAATGTAACAGTAAAATATTTCTGACCGAGACTTGCTAGTTTCAAAAATATGCCACAAAAACCCTTAGTGTGTGACCTGATTTCTGGTGGCCTTTCCTATGCAGTTTTTTTGCTCTATTTTAAAAACTAGACATTTATTTAGCAAATTCCTTTTTAGATCGCCTTGTATTCCTTTCCACGTTAAAATAAACCCTCAATCGTCAAGATCGGTCACAAGGTATTTTTTGAATGAAAAAAGTGCAAAGCCTATACTCCATGCCATTTTGCGAAATTTCGATTAACATTTTTTGTCCCCGATTTTGACGAATGAGCGCTCGTTGGACGCGGAATAATGAGAGGAATCTAACAGTAAAATATTTCTGGCCGAGACTTGCTAGTTTCAAAAATATGCCACAAAAACCCTTAGTGTGTGACCTGATTTCTGGTGGCCTTTCCTATGCAGTTTTTTTGCTCTATTTTAAAAACTAGACATTTATTTAGCAAATTCCTTTTTAGATCGCCTTGTATTCCTTTCCACGTTAAAATAAACCCTCAATCGTCAAGATCGGTCGCAAGGTATTTTTTGAATGAAAAAAGTGCAAAGCCTATAGTCCTGCCATTTTGCGAAATTTCGATTAAAATTTTTTGTCCCCGATTTTGACGAATGAGCGCTCGTTTGACGCGGAATAATGAGAGGAATGTAGCAGTAAAATATTTCTGACCGAGACTTGCTAGTTTCAAAAATATGCCACAAAAACCCTTAGTGTGTGACCTGATTTCTGGTGGCCTTTCCTATGCAGTTTTTTTGCTCTATTTTAAAAACTAGACATTTATTTAGCAAATTCCTTTTTAGATCGCCTTGTATTCCTTTCCACGTTAAAATAAACCCTCAATCGTCAAGATCGGTCACAAGGTATTTTTTGAATGAAAAAAGTGCAAAGCCTATACTCCATGCCATTTTGCGAAATTTCGATTAACATTTTTTGTCCCCGATTTTGACGAATGAGCGCTCGTTGGACGCGGAATAATGAGAGGAATCTAACAGTAAAATATTTCTGGCCGAGACTTGCTAGTTTCAAAAATATGCCACAAAAACCCTTAGTGTGTGACCTGATTTCTGGTGGCCTTTCCTATGCAGTTTTTTTGGTCTATTTTAAAAACTATACATTTATTTAGCAAAATTCCTTTTTAGATAGCCTTGTATTCCTTTCCACGTTAAAATAAACCCTCAATCGTCAAGATCGGTCACAAGGTATTTTTTGAATGAAAAAAGTGCAAGGCCTATAGTCCATGCCATTTTGCGAAATTTCGATTAAAATTTTTTGTCCCCGATTATGATGAATGAGCGTTCGTTGGACGCGGAATAAGGAGAGGAATGTAACAGTAAAATATTTCTGACCGAGACTTGCTAGTTTCAAAAATATGCCACAAAAACCCTGATTGTGTGACCTGATTTCTGGTGGCCTTTCCTATGCAGTTTTTTTGGTCTATTTTAAAAACTAGACATTTATTTAGCAAAATTCCTTTTTAGATAGCCTTGTATTCCTTTCCACGTTAAAATAAACCCTCAATCGTCAAGATCGGTCACAAGGTATTTTTTGAATGAAAAAAGTGCAAAGCCTATACTCCATGCCATTTTGCGAAATTTCGATTAACATTTTTTGTCCCCGATTTTGACGAATGAGCGCTCGTTGGACGCGGAATAATGAGAGGAATCTAACAGTAAAATATTTCTGGCCGAGACTTGCTAGTTTCAAAAATATGCCACAAAAACCCTTAGTGTGTGACCTGATTTCTGGTGGCCTTTCCTATGCAGTTTTTTTGGTCTATTTTAAAAACTATACATTTATTTAGCAAAATTCCTTTTTAGATAGCCTTGTATTCCTTTCCACGTTAAAATAAACCCTCAATCGTCAAGATCGGTCACAAGGTATTTTTTGAATGAAAAAAGTGCAAGGCCTATAGTCCATGCCATTTTGCGAAATTTCGATTAAAATTTTTTGTCCCCGATTATGATGAATGAGCGTTCGTTGGACGCGGAATAAGGAGAGGAATGTAACAGTAAAATATTTCTGACCGAGACTTGCTAGTTTCAAAAATATGCCACAAAAACCCTGATTGTGTGACCTGATTTCTGGTGGCCTTTCCTATGCAGTTTTTTTGGTCTATTTTAAAAACTAGACATTTATTTAGCAAAATTCCTTTTTAGATAGCCTTGTATTCCTTTCCACGTTAAAATAAACCCTCAATCGTCAAGATCGGTCGCAAGGTATTTTTTGAATGAAAAAAGTGCAAAGCCTATAGTCCTGCCATTTTGCGAAATTTCGATTAAAATTTTTTGTCCCCGATTTTGACGAATGAGCGCTCGTTTGACGCGGAATAATGAGAGGAATGTAGCAGTAAAATATTTCTGACCGAGACTTGCTAGTTTCAAAAATATGCCACAAAAACCCTTAGTGTGTGACCTGATTTCTGGTGGCCTTTCCTATGCAGTTTTTTTGCTCTATTTTAAAAACTAGACATTTATTTAGCAAATTCCTTTTTAGATCGCCTTGTATTCCTTTCCACGTTAAAATAAACCCTCAATCGTCAAGATCGGTCACAAGGTATTTTTTGAATGAAAAAAGTGCAAAGCCTATACTCCATGCCATTTTGCGAAATTTCGATTAACATTTTTTGTCCCCGATTTTCACGAATGAGCGCTCGTTGGACGCGGAATAATGAGAGGAATCTAACAGTAAAATATTTCTGGCCGAGACTTGCTAGTTTCAAAAATATGCCACAAAAACCCTTAGTGTGTGACCTGATTTCTGGTGGCCTTTCCTATGCAGTTTTTTTGGTCTATTTTAAAAACTATACATTTATTTAGCAAAATTCCTTTTTAGATAGCCTTGTATTCCTTTCCACGTTAAAATAAACCCTCAATCGTCAAGATCGGTCACAAGGTATTTTTTGAATGAAAAAAGTGCAAGGCCTATAGTCCATGCCATTTTGCGAAATTTCGATTAAAATTTTTTGTCCCCGATTATGATGAATGAGCGTTCGTTGGACGCGGAATAAGGAGAGGAATGTAACAGTAAAATATTTCTGACCGAGACTTGCTAGTTTCAAAAATATGCCACAAAAACCCTGATTGTGTGACCTGATTTCTGGTGGCCTTTCCTATGCAGTTTTTTTGGTCTATTTTAAAAACTATACATTTATTTAGCAAAATTCCTTTTTAGATAGCCTTGTATTCCTTTCCACGTTAAAATAAACCCTCAATCGTCAAGATCGGTCACAAGGTATTTTTTGAATGAAAAAAGTGCAAGGCCTATAGTCCATGCCATTTTGCGAAATTTCGATTAAAATTTTTTGTCCCCGATTATGATGAATGAGCGTTCGTTGGACGCGGAATAAGGAGAGGAATGTAACAGTAAAATATTTCTGACCGAGACTTGCTAGTTTCAAAAATATGCCACAAAAACCCTTAGTGTGTGACCTGATTTCTGGTGGCCTTTCCTATGCAGTTTTTTTGCTCTATTTTAAAAACTAGACATTTATTTAGCAAATTCCTTTTTAGATCGCCTTGTATTCCTTTCCACGTTAAAATAAACCCTCAATCGTCAAGATCGGTCACAAGGTATTTTTTGAATGAAAAAAGTGCAAAGCCTATACTCCATGCCATTTTGCGAAATTTCGATTAACATTTTTTGTCCCCGATTTTGACGAATGAGCGCTCGTTGGACGCGGAATAATGAGAGGAATCTAACAGTAAAATATTTCTGGCCGAGACTTGCTAGTTTCAAAAATATGCCACAAAAACCCTTAGTGTGTGACCTGATTTCTGGTGGCCTTTCCTATGCAGTTTTTTTGCTCTATTTTAAAAACTAGACATTTATTTAGCAAATTCCTTTTTAGATCGCCTTGTATTCCTTTCCACGTTAAAATAAACCCTCAATCGTCAAGATCGGTCGCAAGGTATTTTTTGAATGAAAAAAGTGCAAAGCCTATAGTCCTGCCATTTTGCGAAATTTCGATTAAAATTTTTTGTCCCCGATTTTGACGAATGAGCGCTCGTTTGACGCGGAATAATGAGAGGAATGTAGCAGTAAAATATTTCTGACCGAGACTTGCTAGTTTCAAAAATATGCCACAAAAACCCTTAGTGTGTGACCTGATTTCTGGTGGCATTTCCTATGCAGTTTTTTTGGTCTATTTTAAAAACTAGACATTTATTTAGCAAAATTCCTTTTTAGATAGCCTTGTATTCCTTTCCACGTTAAAATAAACCCTCAATCGTCAAGATCGGTCGCAAGGTATTTTTTGAATGAAAAAAGTGCAAAGCCTATAGTCCTGCCATTTTGCGAAATTTCGATTAAAATTTTTTGTCCCCGATTTTGACGAATGAGCGCTCGTTTGACGCGGAATAATGAGAGGAATGTAGCAGTAAAATATTTCTGACCGAGACTTGCTAGTTTCAAAAATATGCCACAAAAACCCTTAGTGTGTGACCTGATTTCTGGTGGCCTTTCCTATGCAGTTTTTTTGCTCTATTTTAAAAACTAGACATTTATTTAGCAAATTCCTTTTTAGATCGCCTTGTATTCCTTTCCACGTTAAAATAAACCCTCAATCGTCAAGATCGGTCACAAGGTATTTTTTGAATGAAAAAAGTGCAAGGCCTATAGTCCATGCCATTTTGCGAAATTTCGATTAAAATTTTTTGTCCCCGATTATGATGAATGAGCGTTCGTTGGACGCGGAATAAGGAGAGGAATGTAACAGTAAAATATTTCTGACCGAGACTTGCTAGTTTCAAAAATATGCCACAAAAACCCTGATTGTGTGACCTGATTTCTGGTGGCCTTTCCTATGCAGTTTTTTTGGTCTATTTTAAAAACTAGACATTTATTTAGCAAAATTCCTTTTTAGATAGCCTTGTATTCCTTTCCACGTTAAAATAAACCCTCAATCGTCAAGATCGGTCGCAAGGTATTTTTTGAATGAAAAAAGTGCAAAGCCTATAGTCCTGCCATTTTGCGAAATTTCGATTAACATTTTTTGTCCCCGATTTTGACGAATGAGCGCTCGTTTGACGCGGAATAATGAGAGGAATGTAACAGTAAAATATTTCTGACCGAGACTTGCTAGTTTCAAAAATATGCCCCAAAAACCCTTAGTGTGTGACCTGATTTCTGGTGGCCTTTCCTATGCAGTTTTTTTGCTCTATTTTAAAAACTAGACATTTATTTAGCAAATTCCTTTTTAGATCGCCTTGTATTCCTTTCCACGTTAAAATAAACCCTCAATCGTCAAGATCGGTCACAAGGTATTTTTTGAATGAAAAAAGTGCAAGGCCTATAGTCCATGCCATTTTGCGAAATTTCGATTAAAATTTTTTGTCCCCGATTATGATGAATGAGCGTTCGTTGGACGCGGAATAAGGAGAGGAATGTAACAGTAAAATATTTCTGACCGAGACTTGCTAGTTTCAAAAATATGCCACAAAAACCCTGATTGTGTGACCTGATTTCTGGTGGCCTTTCCTATGCAGTTTTTTTGGTCTATTTTAAAAACTAGACATTTATTTAGCAAAATTCCTTTTTAGATAGCCTTGTATTCCTTTCCACGTTAAAATAAACCCTCAATCGTCAAGATCGGTCGCAAGGTATTTTTTGAATGAAAAAAGTGCAAAGCCTATAGTCCTGCCATTTTGCGAAATTTCGATTAACATTTTTTGTCCCCGATTTTGACGAATGAGCGCTCGTTTGACGCGGAATAATGAGAGGAATGTAACAGTAAAATATTTCTGACCGAGACTTGCTAGTTTCAAAAATATGCCCCAAAAACCCTTAGTGTGTGACCTGATTTCTGGTGGCCTTTCCTATGCAGTTTTTTTGCTCTATTTTAAAAACTAGACATTTATTTAGCAAATTCCTTTTTAGATCGCCTTGTATTCCTTTCCACGTTAAAATAAACCCTCAATCGTCAAGATCGGTCACAAGGTATTTTTTGAATGAAAAAAGTGCAAAGCCTATACTCCATGCCATTTTGCGAAATTTCGATTAACATTTTGTGTCCCCGATTTTGACGAATGAGCGCTCGTTGGACGCGGAATAATGAGAGGAATCTAACAGTAAAATATTTCTGGCCGAGACTTGCTAGTTTCAAAAATATGCCACAAAAACCCTTAGTGTGTGACCTGATTTCTGGTGGCCTTTCCTATGCAGTTTTTTTGGTCTATTTTAAAAACTATACATTTATTTAGCAAAATTCCTTTTTAGTTAGCCTTGTATTCCTTTCCACGTTAAAATAAACCCTCAATCGTCAAGATCGGTCACAAGGTATTTTTTGAATGAAAAAAGTGCAAGGCCTATAGTCCATGCCATTTTGCGAAATTTCGATTAAAATTTTTTGTCCCCGATTATGATGAATGAGCGTTCGTTGGACGCGGAATAAGGAGAGGAATGTAACAGTAAAATATTTCTGACCGAGACTTGCTAGTTTCAAAAATATGCCACAAAAACCCTGATTGTGTGACCTGATTTCTGGTGGCCTTTCCTATGCAGTTTTTTTGGTCTATTTTAAAAACTAGACATTTATTTAGCAAAATTCCTTTTTAGATAGCCTTGTATTCCTTTCCACGTTAAAATAAACCCTCAATCGTCAAGATCGGTCTCAAGGTATTTTTTGAATGAAAAAAGTGCAAAGCCTATAGTCCTGCCATTTTGCGAAATTTCGATTAACATTTTTTGTCCCCGATTTTGACGAATGAGCGCTCGTTTGACGCGGAATAATGAGAGGAATGTAACAGTAAAATATTTCTGACCGAGACTTGCTAGTTTCAAAAATATGCCCCAAAAACCCTTAGTGTGTGACCTGATTTCTGGTGGCCTTTCCTATGCAGTTTTTTTGCTCTATTTTAAAAACTAGACATTTATTTAGCAAATTCCTTTTTAGATCGCCTTGTATTCCTTTCCACGTTAAAATAAACCCTCAATCGTCAAGATCGGTCACAAGGTATTTTTTGAATGAAAAAAGTGCAAAGCCTATACTCCATGCCATTTTGCGAAATTTCGATTAACATTTTTTGTCCCCGATTTTGACGAATGAGCGCTCGTTGGACGCGGAATAATGAGAGGAATCTAACAGTAAAATATTTCTGGCCGAGACTTGCTAGTTTCAAAAATATGCCACAAAAACCCTTAGTGTGTGACCTGATTTCTGGTGGCCTTTCCTATGCAGTTTTTTTGGTCTATTTTAAAAACTATACATTTATTTAGCAAAATTCCTTTTTAGATAGCCTTGTATTCCTTTCCACGTTAAAATAAACCCTCAATCGTCAAGATCGGTCACAAGGTATTTTTTGAATGAAAAAAGTGCAAGGCCTATAGTCCATGCCATTTTGCGAAATTTCGATTAAAATTTTTTGTCCCCGATTATGATGAATGAGCGTTCGTTGGACGCGGAATAAGGAGAGGAATGTAACAGTAAAATATTTCTGACCGAGACTTGCTAGTTTCAAAAATATGCCACAAAAACCCTTAGTGTGTGACCTGATTTCTGGTGGCCTTTCCTATGCAGTTTTTTTGCTCTATTTTAAAAACTAGACATTTATTTAGCAAATTCCTTTTTAGATCGCCTTGTATTCCTTTCCACGTTAAAATAAACCCTCAATCGTCAAGATTGGTCACAAGTTATTTTTTGAATGAAAAAAGTGCAAGGCCTATAGTCCATGCCATTTTTCGAAATTTCGATTAAAATTTTTTGCCCCCGATTATGATGAATGAGCGTTCGTTGGACGCGGAATAAGGAGAGGAATGTAACAGTAAAATATTTCTGACCGAGACTTGCTAGTTTCAAAAATATGCCACAAAAACCCTGATTGTGTGACCTGATTTCTGGTGGCCTTTCCTATGCAGTTTTTTTGGTCTATTTTAAAAACTAGACATTTATTTAGCAAAATTCCTTTTTAGATAGCCTTGTATTCCTTTCCACGTTAAAATAAACCCTCAATCGTCAAGATCGGTCGCAAGGTATTTTTTGAATGAAAAAAGTGCAAAGCCTATAGTCCTGCCATTTTGCGAAATTTCGATTAACATTTTTTGTCCCCGATTTTGACGAATGAGCGCTCGTTTGACGCGGAATAATGAGAGGAATGTAACAGTAAAATATTTCTGACCGAGACTTGCTAGTTTCAAAAATATGCCCCAAAAACCCTTAGTGTGTGACCTGATTTCTGGTGGCCTTTCCTATGCAGTTTTTTTGCTCTATTTTAAAAACTAGACATTTATTTAGCAAATTCCTTTTTAGATCGCCTTGTATTCCTTTCCACGTTAAAATAAACCCTCAATCGTCAAGATCGGTCACAAGGTATTTTTTGAATGAAAAAAGTGCAAAGCCTATACTCCATGCCATTTTGCGAAATTTCGATTAACATTTTTTGTCCCCGATTTTGACGAATGAGCGCTCGTTGGACGCGGAATAATGAGAGGAATCTAACAGTAAAATATTTCTGGCCGAGACTTGCTAGTTTCAAAAATATGCCACAAAAACCCTTAGTGTGTGACCTGATTTCTGGTGGCCTTTCCTATGCAGTTTTTTTGGTCTATTTTAAAAACTATACATTTATTTAGCAAAATTCCTTTTTAGATAGCCTTGTATTCCTTTCCACGTTAAAATAAACCCTCAATCGTCAAGATCGGTCACAAGGTATTTTTTGAATGAAAAAAGTGCAAGGCCTATAGTCCATGCCATTTTGCGAAATTTCGATTAAAATTTTTTGTCCCCGATTATGATGAATGAGCGTTCGTTGGACGCGGAATAAGGAGAGGAATGTAACAGTAAAATATTTCTGACCGAGACTTGCTAGTTTCAAAAATATGCCACAAAAACCCTGATTGTGTGACCTGATTTCTGGTGGCCTTTCCTATGCAGTTTTTTTGGTCTATTTTAAAAACTAGACATTTATTTAGCAAAATTCCTTTTTAGATAGCCTTGTATTCCTTTCCACGTTAAAATAAACCCTCAATCGTCAAGATCGGTCGCAAGGTATTTTTTGAATGAAAAAAGTGCAAAGCCTATAGTCCTGCCATTTTGCGAAATTTCGATTAACATTTTTTGTCCCCGATTTTGACGAATGAGCGCTCGTTTGACGCGGAATAATGAGAGGAATGTAACAGTAAAATATTTCTGACCGAGACTTGCTAGTTTCAAAAATATGCCCCAAAAACCCTTAGTGTGTGACCTGATTTCTGGTGGCCTTTCCTATGCAGTTTTTTTGCTCTATTTTAAAAACTAGACATTTATTTAGCAAATTCCTTTTTAGATCGCCTTGTATTCCTTTCCACATTAAAATAAACCCTCAATCGTCAAGATCGGTCACAAGGTATTTTTTGAATGAAAAAAGTGCAAAGCCTATACTCCATGCCATTTTGCGAAATTTCGATTAACATTTTTTGTCCCCGATTTTGACGAATGAGCGCTCGTTGGACGCGGAATAATGAGAGGAATCTAACAGTAAAATATTTCTGGCCGAGACTTGCTAGTTTCAAAAATATGCCACAAAAACCCTTAGTGTGTGACCTGATTTCTGGTGGCCTTTCCTATGCAGTTTTTTTGGTCTATTTTAAAAACTATACATTTATTTAGCAAAATTCCTTTTTAGATAGCCTTGTATTCCTTTCCACGTTAAAATAAACCCTCAATCGTCAAGATCGGTCACAAGGTATTTTTTGAATGAAAAAAGTGCAAGGCCTATAGTCCATGCCATTTTGCGAAATTTCGATTAAAATTTTTTGTCCCCGATTATGATGAATGAGCGTTCGTTGGACGCGGAATAAGGAGAGGAATGTAACAGTAAAATATTTCTGACCGAGACTTGCTAGTTTCAAAAATATGCCACAAAAACCCTGATTGTGTGACCTGATTTCTGGTGGCCTTTCCTATGCAGTTTTTTTGGTCTATTTTAAAAACTAGACATTTATTTAGCAAAATTCCTTTTTAGATAGCCTTGTATTCCTTTCCACGTTAAAATAAACCCTCAATCGTCAAGATCGGTCGCAAGGTATTTTTTGAATGAAAAAAGTGCAAAGCCTATAGTCCTGCCATTTTGCGAAATTTCGATTAAAATTTTTTGTCCCCGATTTTGACGAATGAGCGCTCGTTTGACGCGGAATAATGAGAGGAATGTAGCAGTAAAATATTTCTGACCGAGACTTGCTAGTTTCAAAAATATGCCACAAAAACCCTTAGTGTGTGACCTGATTTCTGGTGGCCTTTCCTATGCAGTTTTTTTGCTCTATTTTAAAAACTAGACATTTATTTAGCAAATTCCTTTTTAGATCGCCTTGTATTCCTTTCCACGTTAAAATAAACCCTCAATCGTCAAGATCGGTCACAAGGTATTTTTTGAATGAAAAAAGTGCAAGGCCTATAGTCCATGCCATTTTGCGAAATTTCGATTAAAATTTTTTGTCCCCGATTATGATGAATGAGCGTTCGTTGGACGCGGAATAAGGAGAGGAATGTAACAGTAAAATATTTCTGACCGAGACTTGCTAGTTTCAAAAATATGCCACAAAAACCCTGATTGTGTGACCTGATTTCTGGTGTCCTTTCCTATACAGTTTTTTTGGTCTATTTTAAAAACTAGACATTTATTTAGCAAAATTCCTTTTTAGATAGCCTTGTATTCCTTTCCACGTTAAAATAAACCCTCAATCGTCAAGATCGGTCGCAAGGTATTTTTTGAATGAAAAAAGTGCAAAGCCTATACTCCATGCCATTTTGCGAAATTTCGATTAACATTTTTTGTCCCCGATTTTGACGAATGAGCGCTCGTTTGACGCGGAATAATGAGAGGAATGTAACAGTAAAATATTTCTGACCGAGACTTGCTAGTTTCAAAAATATGCCCCAAAAACCCTTAGTGTGTGACCTGATTTCTGGTGGCCTTTCCTATGCAGTTTTTTTGGTCTATTTTAAAAACTATACATTTATTTAGCAAAATTCCTTTTTAGATAGCCTTGTATTCCTTTCCACGTTAAAATAAACCCTCAATCGTCAAGATCGGTCACAAGGTATTTTTTGAATGAAAAAAGTGCAAGGCCTATAGTCCATGCCATTTTGCGAAATTTCGATTAAAATTTTTTGTCCCCGATTATGATGAATGAGCGTTCGTTGGACGCGGAATAAGGAGAGGAATGTAACAGTAAAATATTTCTGACCGAGACTTGCTAGTTTCAAAAATATGCCACAAAAACCCTGATTGTGTGACCTGATTTCTGGTGGCCATTCCTATGCAGTTTTTTTGGTCTATTTTAAAAACTAGACATTTATTTAGCAAAATTCCTTTTTAGATAGCCTTGTATTCCTTTCCACGTTAAAATAAACCCTCAATCGTCAAGATCGGTCGCAAGGTATTTTTTGAATGAAAAAAGTGCAAAGCCTATAGTCCTGCCATTTTGCGAAATTTCGATTAAAATTTTTTGTCCCCGATTTTGACGAATGAGCGCTCGTTTGACGCGGAATAATGAGAGGAATGTAGCAGTAAAATATTTCTGACCGAGACTTGCTAGTTTCAAAAATATGCCACAAAAACCCTTAGTGTGTGACCTGATTTCTGGTGGCCTTTCCTATGCAGTTTTTTTGCTCTATTTTAAAAACTAGACATTTATTTAGCAAATTCCTTTTTAGATCGCCTTGTATTCCTTTCCACGTTAAAATAAACCCTCAATCGTCAAGATCGGTCACAAGGTATTTTTTGAATGAAAAAAGTGCAAGGCCTATAGTCCATGCCATTTTGCGAAATTTCGATTAAAATTTTTTGTCCCCGATTATGATGAATGAGCGTTCGTTGGACGCGGAATAAGGAGAGGAATGTAACAGTAAAATATTTCTGACCGAGACTTGCTAGTTTCAAAAATATGCCACAAAAACCCTGATTGTGTGACCTGATTTCTGGTGGCCTTTCCTATGCAGTTTTTTTGGTCTATTTTAAAAACTAGACATTTATTTAGCAAAATTCCTTTTTAGATAGCCTTGTATTCCTTTCCACGTTAAAATAAACCCTCAATCGTCAAGATCGGTCGCAAGGTATTTTTTGAATGAAAAAAGTGCAAAGCCTATAGTCCTGCCATTTTGCGAAATTTCGATTAACATTTTTTGTCCCCGATTTTGACGAATGAGCGCTCGTTTGACGCGGAATAATGAGAGGAATGTAACAGTAAAATATTTCTGACCGAGACTTGCTAGTTTCAAAAATATGCCACAAAAACCCTTAGTGTGTGACCTGATTTCTGGTGGCCTTTCCTATGCAGTTTTTTTGCTCTATTTTAAAAACTAGACATTTATTTAGCAAATTCCTTTTTAGATCGCCTTGTATTCCTTTCCACGTTAAAATAAACCCTCAATCGTCAAGATCGGTCACAAGGTATTTTTTGAATGAAAAAAGTGCAAAGCCTATACTCCATGCCATTTTGCGAAATTTCGATTAACATTTTTTGTCCCCGATTTTGACGAATGAACGCTCGTTGGACGCGGAATAATGAGAGGAATCTAACAGTAAAATATTTCTGGCCGAGACTTGCTAGTTTCAAAAATATGCCACAAAAACCCTTAGTGTGTGACCTGATTTCTGGTGGCCTTTCCTATGCAGTTTTTTTGGTCTATTTTAAAAACTATACATTTATTTAGCAAAATTCCTTTTTAGATAGCCTTGTATTCCTTTCCACGTTAAAATAAACCCTCAATCGTCAAGATCGGTCACAAGGTATTTTTTGAATGAAAAAAGTGCAAGGCCTATAGTCCATGCCATTTTGCGAAATTTCGATTAAAATTTTTTGTCCCCGATTATGATGAATGAGCGTTCGTTGGACGCGGAATAAGGAGAGGAATGTAACAGTAAAATATTTCTGACCGAGACTTGCTAGTTTCAAAAATATGCCACAAAAACCCTGATTGTGTGACCTGATTTCTGGTGGCCTTTCCTATGCAGTTTTTTTGCTCTATTTTAAAAACTAGACATTTATTTAGCAAATTCCTTTTTAGATCGCCTTGTATTCCTTTCCACGTTAAAATAAACCCTCAATCGTCAAGATCGGTCACAAGGTATTTTTTGAATGAAAAAAGTGCAAAGCCTATACTCCATGCCATTTTGCGAAATTTCGATTAACATTTTTTGTCCCCGATTTTGACGAATGAGCGCTCGTTGGACGCGGAATAATGAGAGGAATCTAACAGTAAAATATTTCTGGCCGAGACTTGCTATTTTCAAAAATATGCCACAAAAACCCTTAGTGTGTGACCTGATTTCTGGTGGCCTTTCCTATGCAGTTTTTTTGCTCTATTTTAAAAACTAGACATTTATTTAGCAAATTCCTTTTTAGATCGCCTTGTATTCCTTTCCACGTTAAAATAAACCCTCAATCGTCAAGATCGGTCGCAAGGTATTTTTTGAATGAAAAAAGTGCAAAGCCTATAGTCCTGCCATTTTGCGAAATTTCGATTAAAATTTTTTGTCCCCGATTTTGACGAATGAGCGCTCGTTTGACGCGGAATAATGAGAGGAATGTAGCAGTAAAATATTTCTGACCGAGACTTGCTAGTTTCAAAAATATGCCACAAAAACCCTTAGTGTGTGACCTGATTTCTGGTGGCCTTTCCTATGCAGTTTTTTTGCTCTATTTTAAAAACTAGACATTTATTTAGCAAATTCCTTTTTAGATCGCCTTGTATTCCTTTCCACGTTAAAATAAACCCTCAATCGTCAAGATCGGTCACAAGGTATTTTTTGAATGAAAAAAGTGCAAAGCCTATACTCCATGCCATTTTGCGAAATTTCGATTAACATTTTTTGTCCCCGATTTTGACGAATGAGCGCTCGTTGGACGCGGAATAATGAGAGGAATCTAACAGTAAAATATTTCTGGCCGAGACTTGCTAGTTTCAAAAATATGCCACAAAAACCCTTAGTGTGTGACCTGATTTCTGGTGGCCTTTCCTATGCAGTTTTTTTGGTCTATTTTAAAAACTATACATTTATTTAGCAAAATTCCTTTTTAGATAGCCTTGTATTCCTTTCCACGTTAAAATAAACCCTCAATCGTCAAGATCGGTCACAAGGTATTTTTTGAATGAAAAAAGTGCAAGGCCTATAGTCCATGCCATTTTGCGAAATTTCGATTAAAATTTTTTGTCCCCGATTATGATGAATGAGCGTTCGTTGGACGCGGAATAAGGAGAGGAATGTAACAGTAAAATATTTCTGACCGAGACTTGCTAGTTTCAAAAATATGCCACAAAAACCCTGATTGTGTGACCTGATTTCTGGTGGCCTTTCCTATGCAGTTTTTTTGGTCTATTTTAAAAACTATACATTTATTTAGCAAAATTCCTTTTTAGATAGCCTTGTATTCCTTTCCACGTTAAAATAAACCCTCAATCGTCAAGATCGGTCACAAGGTATTTTTTGAATGAAAAAAGTGCAAGGCCTATAGTCCATGCCATTTTGCGAAATTTCGATTAAAATTTTTTGTCCCCGATTATGATGAATGAGCGTTCGTTGGACGCGGAATAAGGAGAGGAATGTAACAGTAAAATATTTCTGACCGAGACTTGCTAGTTTCAAAAATATGCCACAAAAACCCTTAGTGTGTGACCTGATTTCTGGTGGCCTTTCCTATGCAGTTTTTTTGCTCTATTTTAAAAACTAGACATTTATTTAGCAAATACCTTTTTAGATCGCCTTGTATTCCTTTCCACGTTAAAATAAACCCTCAATCGTCAAGATCGGTCACAAGGTATTTTTTGAATGAAAAAAGTGCAAAGCCTATACTCCATGCCATTTTGCGAAATTTCGATTAACATTTTTTGTCCCCGATTTTGACGAATGAGCGCTCGTTGGACGCGGAATAATGAGAGGAATCTAACAGTAAAATATTTCTGGCCGAGACTTGCTAGTTTCAAAAATATGCCACAAAAACCCTTAGTGTGTGACCTGATTTCTGGTGGCCTTTCCTATGCAGTTTTTTTGCTCTATTTTAAAAACTAGACATTTATTTAGCAAATTCCTTTTTAGATCGCCTTGTATTCCTTTCCACGTTAAAATAAACCCTCAATCGTCAAGATCGGTCGCAAGGTATTTTTTGAATGAAAAAAGTGCAAAGCCTATAGTCCTGCCATTTTGCGAAATTTCGATTAAAATTTTTTGTCCCCGATTTTGACGAATGAGCGCTCGTTTGACGCGGAATAATGAGAGGAATGTAGCAGTAAAATATTTCTGACCGAGACTTGCTAGTTTCAAAAATATGCCACAAAAACCCTTAGTGTGTGACCTGATTTCTGGTGGCCTTTCCTATGCAGTTTTTTTGCTCTATTTTAAAAACTAGACATTTATTTAGCAAATTCCTTTTTAGATCGCCTTGTATTCCTTTCCACGTTAAAATAAACCCTCAATCGTCAAGATCGGTCACAAGGTATTTTTTGAATGAAAAAAGTGCAAAGCCTATACTCCATGCCATTTTGCGAAATTTCGATTAACATTTTTTGTCCCCGATTTTGACGAATGAGCGCTCGTTGGACGCGGAATAATGAGAGGAATCTAACAGTAAAATATTTCTGGCCGAGACTTGCTAGTTTCAAAAATATGCCACAAAAACCCTTAGTGTGTGACCTGATTTCTGGTGGCCTTTCCTATGCAGTTTTTTTGGTCTATTTTAAAAACTATACATTTATTTAGCAAAATTCCTTTTTAGATAGCCTTGTATTCCTTTCCACGTTAAAATAAACCCTCAATCGTCAAGATCGGTCACAAGGTATTTTTTGAATGAAAAAAGTGCAAGGCCTATAGTCCATGCCATTTTGCGAAATTTCGATTAAAATTTTTTGTCCCCGATTATGATGAATGAGCGTTCGTTGGACGCGGAATAAGGAGAGGAATGTAACAGTAAAATATTTCTGACCGAGACTTGCTAGTTTCAAAAATATGCCACAAAACCCCTGATTGTGTGACCTGATTTCTGGTGGCCTTTCCTATGCAGTTTTTTTGGTCTATTTTAAAAACTAGACATTTATTTAGCAAAATTCCTTTTTAGATAGCCTTGTATTCCTTTCCACGTTAAAATAAACCCTCAATCGTCAAGATCGGTCACAAGGTATTTTTTGAATGAAAAAAGTGCAAAGCCTATACTCCATGCCATTTTGCGAAATTTCGATTAACATTTTTTGTCCCCGATTTTGACGAATGAGCGCTCGTTGGACGCGGAATAATGAGAGGAATCTAACAGTAAAATATTTCTGGCCGAGACTTGCTAGTTTCAAAAATATGCCACAAAAACCCTTAGTGTGTGACCTGATTTCTGGTGGCCTTTCCTATGCAGTTTTTTTGGTCTATTTTAAAAACTATACATTTATTTAGCAAAATTCCTTTTTAGATAGCCTTGTATTCCTTTCCACGTTAAAATAAACCCTCAATCGTCAAGATCGGTCACAAGGTATTTTTTGAATGAAAAAAGTGCAAGGCCTATAGTCCATGCCATTTTGCGAAATTTCGATTAAAATTTTTTGTCCCCGATTATGATGAATGAGCGTTCGTTGGACGCGGAATAAGGAGAGGAATGTAACAGTAAAATATTTCTGACCGAGACTTGCTAGTTTCAAAAATATGCCACAAAAACCCTGATTGTGTGACCTGATTTCTGGTGGCCTTTCCTATGCAGTTTTTTTGGTCTATTTTAAAAACTAGACATTTATTTAGCAAAATTCCTTTTTAGATAGCCTTGTATTCCTTTCCACGTTAAAATAAACCCTCAATCGTCAAGATCGGTCGCAAGGTATTTTTTGAATGAAAAAAGTGCAAAGCCTATAGTCCTGCCATTTTGCGAAATTTCGATTAAAATTTTTTGTCCCCGATTTTGACGAATGAGCGCTCGTTTGACGCGGAATAATGAGAGGAATGTAGCAGTAAAATATTTCTGACCGAGACTTGCTAGTTTCAAAAATATGCCACAAAAACCCTTAGTGTGTGACCTGATTTCTGGTGGCCTTTCCTATGCAGTTTTTTTGCTCTATTTTAAAAACTAGACATTTATTTAGCAAATTCCTTTTTAGATCGCCTTGTATTCCTTTCCACGTTAAAATAAACCCTCAATCGTCAAGATCGGTCACAAGGTATTTTTTGAATGAAAAAAGTGCAAAGCCTATACTCCATGCCATTTTGCGAAATTTCGATTAACATTTTTTGTCCCCGATTTTCACGAATGAGCGCTCGTTGGACGCGGAATAATGAGAGGAATCTAACAGTAAAATATTTCTGGCCGAGACTTGCTAGTTTCAAAAATATGCCACAAAAACCCTTAGTGTGTGACCTGATTTCTGGTGGCCTTTCCTATGCAGTTTTTTTGGTCTATTTTAAAAACTATACATTTATTTAGCAAAATTCCTTTTTAGATAGCCTTGTATTCCTTTCCACGTTAAAATAAACCCTCAATCGTCAAGATCGGTCACAAGGTATTTTTTGAATGAAAAAAGTGCAAGGCCTATAGTCCATGCCATTTTGCGAAATTTCGATTAAAATTTTTTGTCCCCGATTATGATGAATGAGCGTTCGTTGGACGCGGAATAAGGAGAGGAATGTAACAGTAAAATATTTCTGACCGAGACTTGCTAGTTTCAAAAATATGCCACAAAAACCCTGATTGTGTGACCTGATTTCTGGTGGCCTTTCCTATGCAGTTTTTTTGGTCTATTTTAAAAACTATACATTTATTTAGCAAAATTCCTTTTTAGATAGCCTTGTATTCCTTTCCACGTTAAAATAAACCCTCAATCGTCAAGATCGGTCACAAGGTATTTTTTGAATGAAAAAAGTGCAAGGCCTATAGTCCATGCCATTTTGCGAAATTTCGATTAAAATTTTTTGTCCCCGATTATGATGAATGAGCGTTCGTTGGACGCGGAATAAGGAGAGGAATGTAACAGTAAAATATTTCTGACCGAGACTTGCTAGTTTCAAAAATATGCCACAAAAACCCTTAGTGTGTGACCTGATTTCTGGTGGCCTTTCCTATGCAGTTTTTTTGCTCTATTTTAAAAACTAGACATTTATTTAGCAAATTCCTTTTTAGATCGCCTTGTATTCCTTTCCACGTTAAAATAAACCCTCAGTCGTCAAGATCGGTCACAAGGTATTTTTTGAATGAAAAAAGTGCAAAGCCTATACTCCATGCCATTTTGCGAAATTTCGATTAACATTTTTTGTCCCCGATTTTGACGAATGAGCGCTCGTTGGACGCGGAATAATGAGAGGAATCTAACAGTAAAATATTTCTGGCCGAGACTTGCTAGTTTCAAAAATATGCCACAAAAACCCTTAGTGTGTGACCTGATTTCTGGTGGCCTTTCCTATGCAGTTTTTTTGCTCTATTTTAAAAACTAGACATTTATTTAGCAAATTCCTTTTTAGATCGCCTTGTATTCCTTTCCACGTTAAAATAAACCCTCAATCGTCAAGATCGGTCGCAAGGTATTTTTTGAATGAAAAAAGTGCAAAGCCTATAGTCCTGCCATTTTGCGAAATTTCGATTAAAATTTTTTGTCCCCGATTTTGACGAATGAGCGCTCGTTTGACGCGGAATAATGAGAGGAATGTAGCAGTAAAATATTTCTGACCGAGACTTGCTAGTTTCAAAAATATGCCACAAAAACCCTTAGTGTGTGACCTGATTTCTGGTGGCCTTTCCTATGCAGTTTTTTTGCTCTATTTTAAAAACTAGACATTTATTTAGCAAATTCCTTTTTAGATCGCCTTGTATTCCTTTCCACGTTAAAATAAACCCTCAATCGTCAAGATCGGTCACAAGGTATTTTTTGAATGAAAAAAGTGCAAAGCCTATACTCCATGCCATTTTGCGAAATTTCGATTAACATTTTTTGTCCCCGATTTTGACGAATGAGCGCTCGTTGGACGCGGAATAATGAGAGGAATCTAACAGTAAAATATTTCTGGCCGAGACTTGCTAGTTTCAAAAATATGCCACAAAAACCCTTAGTGTGTGACCTGATTTCTGGTGGCCTTTCCTATGCAGTTTTTTTGGTCTATTTTAAAAACTATACATTTATTTAGCAAAATTCCTTTTTAGATAGCCTTGTATTCCTTTCCACGTTAAAATAAACCCTCAATCGTCAAGATCGGTCACAAGGTATTTTTTGAATGAAAAAAGTGCAAGGCCTATAGTCCATGCCATTTTGCGAAATTTCGATTAAAATTTTTTGTCCCCGATTATGATGAATGAGCGTTCGTTGGACGCGGAATAAGGAGAGGAATGTAACAGTAAAATATTTCTGACCGAGACTTGCTAGTTTCAAAAATATGCCACAAAAACCCTGATTGTGTGACCTGATTTCTGGTGGCCTTTCCTATGCAGTTTTTTTGGTCTATTTTAAAAACTAGACATTTATTTAGCAAAATTCCTTTTTAGATAGCCTTGTATTCCTTTCCACGTTAAAATAAACCCTCAATCGTCAAGATCGGTCACAAGGTATTTTTTGAATGAAAAAAGTGCAAAGCCTATACTCCATGCCATTTTGCGAAATTTCGATTAACATTTTTTGTCCCCGATTTTGACGAATGAGCGCTCGTTGGACGCGGAATAATGAGAGGAATCTAACAGTAAAATATTTCTGGCCGAGACTTGCTAGTTTCAAAAATATGCCACAAAAACCCTTAGTGTGTGACCTGATTTCTGGTGGCCTTTCCTATGCAGTTTTTTTGGTCTATTTTAAAAACTATACATTTATTTAGCAAAATTCCTTTTTAAATAGCCTTGTATTCCTTTCCACGTTAAAATAAACCCTCAATCGTCAAGATCGGTCACAAGGTATTTTTTGAATGAAAAAAGTGCAAGGCCTATAGTCCATGCCATTTTGCGAAATTTCGATTAAAATTTTTTGTCCCCGATTATGATGAATGAGCGTTCGTTGGACGCGGAATAAGGAGAGGAATGTAACAGTAAAATATTTCTGACCGAGACTTGCTAGTTTCAAAAATATGCCACAAAAACCCTGATTGTGTGACCTGATTTCTGGTGGCCTTTCCTATGCAGTTTTTTTGGTCTATTTTAAAAACTAGACATTTATTTAGCAAAATTCCTTTTTAGATAGCCTTGTATTCCTTTCCACGTTAAAATAAACCCTCAATCGTCAAGATCGGTCGCAAGGTATTTTTTGAATGAAAAAAGTGCAAAGCCTATAGTCCTGCCATTTTGCGAAATTTCGATTAAAATTTTTTGTCCCCGATTTTGACGAATGAGCGCTCGTTTGACGCGGAATAATGAGAGGAATGTAGCAGTAAAATATTTCTGACCGAGACTTGCTAGTTTCAAAAATATGCCACAAAAACCCTTAGTGTGTGACCTGATTTCTGGTGGCCTTTCCTATGCAGTTTTTTTGCTCTATTTTAAAAACTAGACATTTATTTAGCAAATTCCTTTTTAGATCGCCTTGTATTCCTTTCCACGTTAAAATAAACCCTCAATCGTCAAGATCGGTCACAAGGTATTTTTTGAATGAAAAAAGTGCAAAGCCTATACTCCATGCCATTTTGCGAAATTTCGATTAACATTTTTTGTCCCCGATTTTGACGAATGAGCGCTCGTTGGACGCGGAATAATGAGAGGAATCTAACAGTAAAATATTTCTGGCCGAGACTTGCTAGTTTCAAAAATATGCCACAAAAACCCTTAGTGTGTGACCTGATTTCTGGTGGCCTTTCCTATGCAGTTTTTTTGGTCTATTTTAAAAACTATACATTTATTTAGCAAAATTCCTTTTTAGATAGCCTTGTATTCCTTTCCACGTTAAAATAAACCCTCAATCGTCAAGATCGGTCACAAGGTATTTTTTGAATGAAAAAAGTGCAAGGCCTATAGTCCATGCCATTTTGCGAAATTTCGATTAAAATTTTTTGTCCCCGATTATGATGAATGAGCGTTCGTTGGACGCGGAATAAGGAGAGGAATGTAACAGTAAAATATTTCTGACCGAGACTTGCTAGTTTCAAAAATATGCCACAAAAACCCTGATTGTGTGACCTGATTTCTGGTGGCCTTTCCTATGCAGTTTTTTTGGTCTATTTTAAAAACTAGACATTTATTTAGCAAAATTCCTTTTTAGATAGCCTTGTATTCCTTTCCACGTTAAAATAAACCCTCAATCGTCAAGATCGGTCGCAAGGTATTTTTTGAATGAAAAAAGTGCAAAGCCTATAGTCCTGCCATTTTGCGAAATTTCGATTAACATTTTTTGTCCCCGATTTTGACGAATGAGCACTCGTTTGACGCGGAATAATGAGAGGAATGTAACAGTAAAATATTTCTGACCGAGACTTGCTAGTTTCAAAAATATGCCCCAAAAACCCTTAGTGTGTGACCTGATTTCTGGTGGCCTTTCCTATGCAGTTTTTTTGGTCTATTTTCAAAACTATATATTTATTTAGCAAAATTCCTTTTTAGATCGCTTTGTATTCCTTTCCACGTTAAAATAAACCCTCAACCGTCAAGATCGGTCACAATGTATCTTTTGAATGAAAAAAGTGCAAAGCCTATAGTCCTGCCATTTTGCGAAATTTCGATTAACATTTTTTGTCCCCGATTTTGACGAATGTGCGCTCGTTTGACGCGGAATAATGAGAGGAATATAACAGTAAAATATTTCTGACCGAGACTTCCTAGTTTCAAAAACATGCCACAAAAACCCTTAGTGTGTGACCTGATTTCTGGTGGCCTTTCCTATGCAGTTTTTTTGGTCTATTTTAAAAACTAGACATTTATTTAGCAAAATTCCTTTTTAGATAGCCTTGTATTCCTTTCCACGTTAAAATAAACCCTCAATCGTCAAGATCGGTCGCAAGGTATTTTTTGAATGAAAAAAGTGCAAAGCCTATAGTCCTGCCATTTTGCGAAATTTCGATTAACATTTTTTGTCCCCGATTTTGACGAATGAGCGCTCGTTTGACGCGGAATAATGAGAGGAATGTAACAGTAAAATATTTCTGACCGAGACTTGCTAGTTTCAAAAATATGCCCCAAAAACCCTTAGTGTGTGACCTGATTTCTGGTGGCCTTTCCTATGCAGTTTTTTTGCTCTATTTTAAAAACTAGACATTTATTTAGCAAATTCCTTTTTAGATCGCCTTGTATTCCTTTCCACGTTAAAATAAACCCTCAATCGTCAAGATCGGTCACAAGGTATTTTTTGAATGAAAAAAGTGCAAAGCCTATACTCCATGCCATTTTGCGAAATTTCGATTAACATTTTTTGTCCCCGATTTTGACGAATGAGCGCTCGTTGGACGCGGAATAATGAGAGGAATCTAACAGTAAAATATTTCTGGCCGAGACTTGCTAGTTTCAAAAATATGCCACAAAAACCCTTAGTGTGTGACCTGATTTCTGGTGTCCTTTCCTATGCAGTTTTTTTGGTCTATTTTAAAAACTATACATTTATTTAGCAAAATTCCTTTTTAGATAGCCTTGTATTCCTTTCCACGTTAAAATAAACCCTCAATCGTCAAGATCGGTCACAAGGTATTTTTTGAATGAAAAAAGTGCAAGGCCTATAGTCCATGCCATTTTGCGAAATTTCGATTAAAATTTTTTGTCCCCGATTATGATGAATGAGCGTTCGTTGGACGCGGAATAAGGAGAGGAATGTAACAGTAAAATATTTCTGACCGAGACTTGCTAGTTTCAAAAATATGCCACAAAAACCCTGATTGTGTGACCTGATTTCTGGTGGCCTTTCCTATGCAGTTTTTTTGGTCTATTTTAAAAACTAGACATTTATTTAGCAAAATTCCTTTTTAGATAGCCTTGTATTCCTTTCCACGTTAAAATAAACCCTCAATCGTCAAGATCGGTCGCAAGGTATTTTTTGAATGAAAAAAGTGCAAAGCCTATAGTCCTGCCATTTTGCGAAATTTCGATTAACATTTTTTGTCCCCGATTTTGACGAATGAGCGCTCGTTTGACGCGGAATAATGAGAGGAATGTAACAGTAAAATATTTCTGACCGAGACTTGCTAGTTTCAAAAATATGCCCCAAAAACCCTGATTGTGTGACCTGATTTCTGGTGGCCTTTCCTATGCAGTTTTTTTGGTCTATTTTAAAAACTAGACATTTATTTAGCAAAATTCCTGTTTAGATAGCCTTGTATTCCTTTCCACGTTAAAATAAACCCTCAATCGTCAAGATCGGTCGCAAGGTATTTTTTGAATGAAAAAAGTGCAAAGCCTATAGTCCTGCCATTTTGCGAAATTTCGATTAAAATTTTTTGTCCCCGATTTTGACGAATGAGCGCTCGTTTGACGCGGAATAATGAGAGGAATGTAGCAGTAAAATATTTCTGACCGAGACTTGCTAGTTTCAAAAATATGCCACAAAAACCCTTAGTGTGTGACCTGATTTCTGGTGGCCTTTCCTATGCAGTTTTTTTGCTCTATTTTAAAAACTAGACATTTATTTAGCAAATTCCTTTTTAGATCGCCTTGTATTCCTTTCCACGTTAAAATAAACCCTCAATCGTCAAGATCGGTCACAAGGTATTTTTTGAATGAAAAAAGTGCAAAGCCTATACTCCATGCCATTTTGCGAAATTTCGATTAACATTTTTTGTCCCCGATTTTGACGAATGAGCGCTCGTTGGACGCGGAATAATGAGAGGAATCTAACAGTAAAATATTTCTGGCCGAGACTTGCTAGTTTCAAAAATATGCCACAAAAACCCTTAGTGTGTGACCTGATTTCTGGTGGCCTTTCCTATGCAGTTTTTTTGGTCTATTTTAAAAACTATACATTTATTTAGCAAAATTCCTTTTTAGATAGCCTTGTATTCCTTTCCACGTTAAAATAAACCCTCAATCGTCAAGATCGGTCACAAGGTATTTTTTGAATGAAAAAAGTGCAAGGCCTATAGTCCATGCCATTTTGCGAAATTTCGATTAAAATGTTTTGTCCCCGATTATGATGAATGAGCGTTCGTTGGACGCGGAATAAGGAGAGGAATGTAACAGTAAAATATTTCTGACCGAGACTTGCTAGTTTCAAAAATATGCCACAAAAACCCTGATTGTGTGACCTGATTTCTGGTGGCCTTTCCTATGCAGTTTTTTTGGTCTATTTTAAAAACTAGACATTTATTTAGCAAAATTCCTTTTTAGATAGCCTTGTATTCCTTTCCACGTTAAAATAAACCCTCAATCGTCAAGATCGGTCGCAAGGTATTTTTTGAATGAAAAAAGTGCAAAGCCTATAGTCCTGCCATTTTGCGAAATTTCGATTAAAATTTTTTGTCCCCGATTTTGACGAATGAGCGCTCGTTTGACGCGGAATAATGAGAGGAATGTAGCAGTAAAATATTTCTGACCGAGACTTGCTAGTTTCAAAAATATGCCACAAAAACCCTTAGTGTGTGACCTGATTTCTGGTGGCCTTTCCTATGCAGTTTTTTTGCTCTATTTTAAAAACTAGACATTTATTTAGCAAATTCCTTTTTAGATCGCCTTGTATTCCTTTCCACGTTAAAATAAACCCTCAATCGTCAAGATCGGTCACAAGGTATTTTTTGAATGAAAAAAGTGCAAAGCCTATACTCCATGCCATTTTGCGAAATTTCGATTAACATTTTTTGTCCCCGATTTTGACGAATGAGCGCTCGTTGGACGCGGAATAATGAGAGGAATCTAATAGTAAAATATTTCTGGCCGAGACTTGCTAGTTTCAAAAATATGCCACAAAAACCCTTAGTGTGTGACCTGATTTCTGGTGGCCTTTCCTATGCAGTTTTTTTGGTCTATTTTAAAAACTATACATTTATTTAGCAAAATTCCTTTTTAGATAGCCTTGTATTCCTTTCCACGTTAAAATAAACCCTCAATCGTCAAGATCGGTCACAAGGTATTTTTTGAATGAAAAAAGTGCAAGGCCTATAGTCCATGCCATTTTGCGAAATTTCGATTAAAATTTTTTGTCCCCGATTATGATGAATGAGCGTTCGTTGGACGCGGAATAAGGAGAGGAATGTAACAGTAAAATATTTCTGACCGAGACTTGCTAGTTTCAAAAATATGCCACAAAAACCCTGATTGTGTGACCTGATTTCTGGTGGCCTTTCCTATGCAGTTTTTTTGGTCTATTTTAAAAACTAGACATTTATTTAGCAAAATTCCTTTTTAGATAGCCTTGTATTCCTTTCCACGTTAAAATAAACCCTCAATCGTCAAGATCGGTCGCAAGGTATTTTTTGAATGAAAAAAGTGCAAAGCCTATAGTCCTGCCATTTTGCGAAATTTCGATTAACATTTTTTGTCCCCGATTTTGACGAATGAGCGCTCGTTTGACGCGGAATAATGAGAGGAATGTAACAGTAAAATATTTCTGACCGAGACTTGCTAGTTTCAAAAATATGCCCCAAAAACCCTTAGTGTGTGACCTGATTTCTGGTGGCCTTTCCTATGCAGTTTTTTTGGTCTATTTTCAAAACTATATATTTATTTAGCAAAATTCCTTTTTAGATCGCTTTGTATTCCTTTCCACGTTAAAATAAACCCTCAACCGTCAAGATCGGTCACAATGTATCTTTTGAATGAAAAAAGTGCAAAGCCTATAGTCCTGCCATTTTGCGAAATTTCGATTAACATTTTTTGTCCCCGATTTTGACGAATGTGCGCTCGTTTGACGCGGAATAATGAGAGGAATATAACAGTAAAATATTTCTGACCGAGACTTCCTAGTTTCAAAAACATGCCACAAAAACCCTTAGTGTGTGACCTGATTTCTGGTGGCCTTTCCTATGCAGTTTTTTTGGTCTATTTTAAAAACTAGACATTTATATAGCAAAATTCCTTTTTAGATAGCCTTGTATTCCTTTCCACGTTAAAATAAACCCTCAATCGTCAAGATCGGTCGCAAGGTATTTTTTGAATGAAAAAAGTGCAAAGCCTATAGTCCTGCCATTTTGCGAAATTTCGATTAACATTTTTTGTCCCCGATTTTGACGAATGAGCGCTCGTTTGACGCGGAATAATGAGAGGAATGTAACAGTAAAATATTTCTGACCGAGACTTGCTAGTTTCAAAAATATGCCCCAAAAACCCTTAGTGTGTGACCTGATTTCTGGTGGCCTTTCCTATGCAGTTTTTTTGCTCTATTTTAAAAACTAGACATTTATTTAGCAAATTCCTTTTTAGATCGCCTTGTATTCCTTTCCACGTTAAAATAAACCCTCAATCGTCAAGATCGGTCACAAGGTATTTTTTGAATGAAAAAAGTGCAAAGCCTATACTCCATGCCATTTTGCGAAATTTCGATTAACATTTTTTGTCCCCGATTTTGACGAATGAGCGCTCGTTGGACGCGGAATAATGAGAGGAATCTAACAGTAAAATATTTCTGGCCGAGACTTGCTAGTTTCAAAAATATGCCACAAAAACCCTTAGTGTGTGACCTGATTTCTGGTGGCCTTTCCTATGCAGTTTTTTTGGTCTATTTTAAAAACTATACATTTATTTAGCAAAATTCCTTTTTAGATAGCCTTGCATTCCTTTCCACGTTAAAATAAACCCTCAATCGTCAAGATCGGTCACAAGGTATTTTTTGAATGAAAAAAGTGCAAGGCCTATAGTCCATGCCATTTTGCGAAATTTCGATTAAAATTTTTTGTCCCCGATTATGATGAATGAGCGTTCGTTGGACGCGGAATAAGGAGAGGAATGTAACAGTAAAATATTTCTGACCGAGACTTGCTAGTTTCAAAAATATGCCACAAAAACCCTGATTGTGTGACCTGATTTCTGGTGGCCTTTCCTATGCAGTTTTTTTGGTCTATTTTAAAAACTAGACATTTATTTAGCAAAATTCCTTTTTAGATAGCCTTGTATTCCTTTCCACGTTAAAATAAACCCTCAATCGTCAAGATCGGTCGCAAGGTATTTTTTGAATGAAAAAAGTGCAAAGCCTATAGTCCTGCCATTTTGCGAAATTTCGATTAACATTTTTTGTCCCCGATTTTGACGAATGAGCGCTCGTTTGACGCGGAATAATGAGAGGAATGTAACAGTAAAATATTTCTGACCGAGACTTGCTAGTTTCAAAAATATGCCCCAAAAACCCTGATTGTGTGACCTGATTTCTGGTGGCCTTTCCTATGCAGTTTTTTTGGTCTATTTTAAAAACTAGACATTTATTTAGCAAAATTCCTTTTTAGATAGCCTTGTATTCCTTTCCACGTTAAAATAAACCCTCAATCGTCAAGATCGGTCGCAAGGTATTTTTTGAATGAAAAAAGTGCAAAGCCTATAGTCCTGCCATTTTGCGAAATTTCGATTAAAATTTTTTGTCCCCGATTTTGACGAATGAGCGCTCGTTTGACGCGGAATAATGAGAGGAATGTAGCAGTAAAATATTTCTGACCGAGACTTGCTAGTTTCAAAAATATGCCACAAAAACCCTTAGTGTGTGAACTGATTT
Organism: Dioctria rufipes; assembly: GCA_963924295.1. NCBI lineage: Eukaryota > Metazoa > Arthropoda > Insecta > Diptera > Asilidae > Dioctria > Dioctria rufipes. The sequence continues at coordinate 9,400 of CAWUPM010001075.1, read as the reverse complement.
CTGGTGGCCTTTCCTATGCAGTTTTTTTGCTCTATTTTAAAAACTAGACATTTATTTAGCAAATTCCTTTTTAGATCGCCTTGTATTCCTTTCCACGTTAAAATAAACCCTCAATCGTCAAGATCGGTCACAAGGTATTTTTTGAATGAAAAAAGTGCAAAGCCTATACTCCATGCCATTTTGCGAAATTTCGATTAACATTTTTTGTCCCCGATTTTGACGAATGAGCGCTCGTTGGACGCGGAATAATGAGAGGAATCTAACAGTAAAATATTTCTGGCCGAGACTTGCTAGTTTCAAAAATATGCCACAAAAACCCTTAGTGTGTGACCTGATTTCTGGTGGCCTTTCCTATGCAGTTTTTTTGGTCTATTTTAAAAACTATACATTTATTTAGCAAAATTCCTTTTTAGATAGCCTTGTATTCCTTTCCACGTTAAAATAAACCCTCAATCGTCAAGATCGGTCACAAGGTATTTTCTGAATGAAAAAAGTGCAAGGCCTATAGTCCATGCCATTTTGCGAAATTTCGATTAAAATTTTTTGTCCCCGATTATGATGAATGAGCGTTCGTTGGACGCGGAATAAGGAGAGGAATGTAACAGTAAAATATTTCTGACCGAGACTTGCTAGTTTCAAAAATATGCCACAAAAACCCTGATTGTGTGACCTGATTTCTGGTGGCCTTTCCTATGCAGTTTTTTTGGTCTATTTTAAAAACTAGACATTTATTTAGCAAAATTCCTTTTTAGATAGCCTTGTATTCCTTTCCACGTTAAAATAAACCCTCAATCGTCAAGATCGGTCGCAAGGTATTTTTTGAATGAAAAAAGTGCAAAGCCTATAGTCCTGCCATTTTGCGAAATTTCGATTAAAATTTTTTGTCCCCGATTTTGACGAATGAGCGCTCGTTTGACGCGGAATAATGAGAGGAATGTAGCAGTAAAATATTTCTGACCGAGACTTGCTAGTTTCAAAAATATGCCACAAAAACCCTTAGTGTGTGACCTGATTTCTGGTGGCCTTTCCTATGCAGTTTTTTTGCTCTATTTTAAAAACTAGACATTTATTTAGCAAATTCCTTTTTAGATCGCCTTGTATTCCTTTCCACGTTAAAATAAACCCTCAATCGTCAAGATCGGTCACAAGGTATTTTTTGAATGAAAAAAGTGCAAGGCCTATAGTCCATGCCATTTTGCGAAATTTCGATTAAAATTTTTTGTCCCCGATTATGATGAATGAGCGTTCGTTGGACGCGGAATAAGGAGAGGAATGTAAACAGTAAAATATTTCTGACCGAGACTTGCTAGTTTCAAAAATATGCCACAAAAACCCTGATTGTGTGACCTGATTTCTGGTGGCCTTTCCTATGCAGTTTTTTTGGTCTATTTTAAAAACTAGACATTTATTTAGCAAAATTCCTTTTTAGATAGCCTTGTATTCCTTTCCACGTTAAAATAAACCCTCAATCGTCAAGATCGGTCGCAAGGTATTTTTTGAATGAAAAAAGTGCAAAGCCTATAGTCCTGCCATTTTGCGAAATTTCGATTAACATTTTTTGTCCCCGATTTTGACGAATGAGCGCTCGTTTGACGCGGAATAATGAGAGGAATGTAACAGTAAAATATTTCTGACCGAGACTTGCTAGTTTCAAAAATATGCCCCAAAAACCCTTAGTGTGTGACCTGATTTCTGGTGGCCTTTCCTATGCAGTTTTTTTTGCTCTATTTTAAAAACTAGACATTTATTTAGCAAATTCCTTTTTAGATCGCCTTGTATTCCTTTCCACGTTAAAATAAACCCTCAATCGTCAAGATCGGTCACAAGGTATTTTTTGAATGAAAAAAGTGCAAAGCCTATACTCCATGCCATTTTGCGAAATTTCGATTAACATTTTTTGTCCCCGATTTTGACGAATGAGCGCTCGTTGGACGCGGAATAATGAGAGGAATCTAACAGTAAAATATTTCTGGCCGAGACTTGCTAGTTTCAAAAATATGCCACAAAAACCCTTAGTGTGTGACCTGATTTCTGGTGGCCTTTCCTATGCAGTTTTTTTGGTCTATTTTAAAAACTATACATTTATTTAGCAAAATTCCTTTTTAGATAGCCTTGTATTCCTTTCCACGTTAAAATAAACCCTCAATCGTCAAGATCGGTCACAAGGTATTTTTTGAATGAAAAAAGTGCAAGGCCTATAGTCCATGCCATTTTGCGAAATTTCGATTAAAATTTTTTGTCCCCGATTATGATGAATGAGCGTTCGTTGGACGCGGAATAAGGAGAGGAATGTAACAGTAAAATATTTCTGACCGAGACTTGCTAGTTTCAAAAATATGCCACAAAAACCCTGATTGTGTGACCTGATTTCTGGTGGCCTTTCCTATGCAGTTTTTTTGGTCTATTTTAAAAACTAGACATTTATTTAGCAAAATTCCTTTTTAGATAGCCTTGTATTCCTTTCCACGTTAAAATAAACCCTCAATCGTCAAGATCGGTCACAAGGTATTTTTTGAATGAAAAAAGTGCAAAGCCTATAGTCCTGCCATTTTGCGAAATTTCGATTAACATTTTTTGTCCCCGATTTTGACGAATGAGCGCTCGTTTGACGCGGAATAATGAGAGGAATGTAACAGTAAAATATTTCTGACCGAGACTTGCTAGTTTCAAAAATATGCCCCAAAAACCCTTAGTGTGTGACCTGATTTCTGGTGGCCTTTCCTATGCAGTTTTTTTGCTCTATTTTAAAAACTAGACATTTATTTAGCAAATTCCTTTTTAGATCGCCTTGTATTCCTTTCCACGTTAAAATAAACCCTCAATCGTCAAGATCGGTCACAAGGTATTTTTTGAATGAAAAAAGTGCAAAGCCTATACTCCATGCCATTTTGCGAAATTTCGATTAACATTTTTTGTCCCCGATTTTGACGAATGAGCGCTCGTTGGACGCGGAATAATGAGAGGAATCTAACAGTAAAATATTTCTGGCCGAGACTTGCTAGTTTCAAAAATATGCCACAAAAACCCTTAGTGTGTGACCTGATTTCTGGTGGCCTTTCCTATGCAGTTTTTTTGGTCTATTTTAAAAACTATACATTTATTTAGCAAAATTCCTTTTTAGATAGCCTTGTATTCCTTTCCACGTTAAAATAAACCCTCAATCGTCAAGATCGGTCACAAGGTATTTTTTGAATGAAAAAAGTGCAAGGCCTATAGTCCATGCCATTTTGCGAAATTTCGATTAAAATTTTTTGTCCCCGATTATGATGAATGAGCGTTCGTTGGACGCGGAATAAGGAGAGGAATGTAACAGTAAAATATTTCTGACCGAGACTTGCTAGTTTCAAAAATATGCCACAAAAACCCTGATTGTGTGACCTGATTTCTGGTGGACTTTCCTATGCAGTTTTTTTGGTCTATTTTAAAAACTAGACATTTATTTAGCAAAATTCCTTTTTAGATAGCCTTGTATTCCTTTCCACGTTAAAATAAACCCTCAATCGTCAAGATCGGTCGCAAGGTATTTTTTGAATGAAAAAAGTGCAAAGCCTATAGTCCTGCCATTTTGCGAAATTTCGATTAACATTTTTTGTCCCCGATTTTGACGAATGAGCGCTCGTTTGACGCGGAATAATGAGAGGAATGTAACAGTAAAATATTTCTGACCGAGACTTGCTAGTTTCAAAAATATGCCCCAAAAACCCTGATTGTGTGACCTGATTTCTGGTGGCCTTTCCTATGCAGTTTTTTTGGTCTATTTTAAAAACTAGACATTTATTTAGCAAAATTCCTTTTTAGATAGCCTTGTATTCCTTTCCACGTTAAAATAAACCCTCAATCGTCAAGATCGGTCGCAAGGTATTTTTTGAATGAAAAAAGTGCAAAGCCTATAGTCCTGCCATTTTGCGAAATTTCGATTAAAATTTTTTGTCCCCGATTTTGACGAATGAGCGCTCGTTTGACGCGGAATAATGAGAGGAATGTAGCAGTAAAATATTTCTGACCGAGACTTGCTAGTTTCAAAAATATGCCACAAAAACCCTTAGTGTGTGACCTGATTTCTGGTGACCTTTCCTATGCAGTTTTTTTGCTCTATTTTAAAAACTAGACATTTATTTAGCAAATTCCTTTTTAGATCGCCTTGTATTCCTTTCCACGTTAAAATAAACCCTCAATCGTCAAGATCGGTCACAAGGTATTTTTTGAATGAAAAAAGTGCAAAGCCTATACTCCATGCCATTTTGCGAAATTTCGATTAACATTTTTTGTCCCCGATTTTGACGAATGAGCGCTCGTTGGACGCGGAATAATGAGAGGAATCTAACAGTAAAATATTTCTGGCCGAGACTTGCTAGTTTCAAAAATATGCCACAAAAACCCTTAGTGTGTGACCTGATTTCTGGTGGCCTTTCCTATGCAGTTTTTTTGGTCTATTTTAAAAACTAGACATTTATTTAGCAAATTCCTTTTTAGATCGCCTTGTATTCCTTTCCACGTTAAAATAAACCCTCAATCGTCAAGATCGGTCACAAGGTATTTTTTGAATGAAAAAAGTGCAAAGCCTATACTCCATGCCATTTTGCGAAATTTCGATTAACATTTTTTGTCCCCGATTTTGACGAATGAGCGCTCGTTGGACGCGGAATAATGAGAGGAATCTAACAGTAAAATATTTCTGGCCGAGACTTGCTAGTTTCAAAAATATGCCACAAAAACCCTTAGTGTGTGACCTGATTTCTGGTGGCCTTTCCTATGCAGTTTTTTTGGTCTATTTTAAAAACTATACATTTATTTAGCAAAATTCCTTTTTAGATAGCCTTGTATTCCTTTCCACGTTAAAATAAACCCTCAATCGTCAAGATCGGTCACAAGGTATTTTTTGAATGAAAAAAGTGCAAGGCCTATAGTCCATGCCATTTTGCGAAATTTCGATTAAAATTTTTTGTCCCCGATTATGATGAATGAGCGTTCGTTGGACGCGGAATAAGGAGAGGAATGTAACAGTAAAATATTTCTGACCGAGACTTGCTAGTTTCAAAAATATGCCACAAAAACCCTGATTGTGTGACCTGATTTCTGGTGGCCTTTCCTATGCAGTTTTTTTGGTCTATTTTAAAAACTAGACATTTATTTAGCAAAATTCCTTTTAGATAGCCTTGTATTCCTTTCCACGTTAAAATAAACCCTCAATCGTCAAGATCGGTCGCAAGGTATTTTTTGAATGAAAAAAAGTGCAAAGCCTATAGTCCTGCCATTTTGCGAAATTTCGATTAACATTTTTTGTCCCCGATTTTGACGAATGAGCGCTCGTTTGACGCGGAAAAATGAGAGGAATGTAACAGTAAAATATTTCTGACCGAGACTTGCTAGTTTCAAAAATATGCCCCAAAAACCCTTAGTGTGTGACCTGATTTCTGGTGGCTTTTCCTATGCAGTTTTTTTTGGTCTATTTTAAAAACTAGACATTTATTTAGCAAATTCCTTTTTAGATCGCCTTGTATTCCTTTCCACGTTAAAATAAACCCTCAATCGTCAAGATCGGTCACAAGGTATTTTTTGAATGAAAAAAGTGCAAAGCCTATACTCCATGCCATTTTGCGAAATTTCGATTAACATTTTTTGTCCCCGATTTTGACGAATGAGCGCTCGTTGGACGCGGAATAATGAGAGGAATCTAACAGTAAAATATTTCTGGCCGAGACTTGCTAGTTTCAAAAATATGCCACAAAAACCCTTAGTGTGTGACCTGATTTCTGGTGGCCTTTCCTATGCAGTTTTTTTGGTCTATTTTAAAAACTATACATTTATTTAGCAAAATTCCTTTTTAGATAGCCTTGTATTCCTTTCCACGTTAAAATAAACCCTCAATCGTCAAGATCGGTCACAAGGTATTTTTTGAATGAAAAAAGTGCAAGGCCTATAGTCCATGCCATTTTGCGAAATTTCGATTAAAATTTTTTGTCCCCGATTATGATGAATGAGCGTTCGTTGGACGCGGAATAAGGAGAGGAATGTAACAGTAAAATATTTCTGACCGAGACTTGCTAGTTTCAAAAATATGCCACAAAAACCCTGATTGTGTGACCTGATTTCTGGTGGCCTTTCCTATGCAGTTTTTTTGGTCTATTTTAAAAACTAGACATTTATTTAGCAAAATTCCTTTTTAGATAGCCTTGTATTCCTTTCCACGTTAAAATAAACCCTCAATCGTCAAGATCGGTCGCAAGGTATTTTTTGAATGAAAAAGTGCAAAGCCTATAGTCCTGCCATTTTGCGAAATTTCGATTAAAATTTTTTGTCCCCGATTTTGACGAATGAGCGCTCGTTTGACGCGGAATAATGAGAGGAATGTAGCAGTAAAATATTTCTGACCGAGACTTGCTAGTTTCAAAAATATGCCACAAAAACCCTTAGTGTGTGACCTGATTTCTGGTGGCCTTTCCTATGCAGTTTTTTTGCTCTATTTTAAAAACTAGACATTTATTTAGCAAATTCCTTTTTAGATCGCCTTGTATTCCTTTCCACGTTAAAATAAACCCTCAATCGTCAAGATCGGTCACAAGGTATTTTTTGAATGAAAAAAGTGCAAAGCCTATACTCCATGCCATTTTGCGAAATTTCGATTAACATTTTTTGTCCCCGATTTTGACGAATGAGCGCTCGTTGGACGCGGAATAATGAGAGGAATCTAACAGTAAAATATTTCTGGCCGAGACTTGCTAGTTTCAAAAATATGCCACAAAAAACCCTTAGTGTGTGACCTGATTTCTGGTGGCCTTTCCTATGCAGTTTTTTTGGTCTATTTTAAAAACTATACATTTATTTAGCAAAATTCCTTTTTAGATAGCCTTGTATTCCTTTCCACGTTAAAATAAACCCTCAATCGTCAAGATCGGTCACAAGGTATTTTTTGAATGAAAAAAGTGCAAGGCCTATAGTCCATGCCATTTTGCGAAATTTCGATTAAAATTTTTTGTCCCCGATTATGATGAATGAGCGTTCGTTGGACGCGGAATAAGGAGAGGAATGTAACAGTAAAATATTTCTGACCGAGACTTGCTAGTTTCAAAAATATGCCACAAAAACCCTGATTGTGTGACCTGATTTCTGGTGGCCTATCCTATGCAGTTTTTTTGGTCTATTTTAAAAACTAGACATTTATTTAGCAAAATTCCTTTTTAGATAGCCTTGTATTCCTTTCCACGTTAAAATAAACCCTCAATCGTCAAGATCGGTCGCAAGGTATTTTTTGAATGAAAAAAGTGCAAAGCCTATAGTCCTGCCATTTTGCGAAATTTCGATTAAAATTTTTTGTCCCCGATTTTGACGAATGAGCGCTCGTTTGACGCGGAATAATGAGAGGAATGTAGCAGTAAAATATTTCTGACCGAGACTTGCTAGTTTCAAAAATATGCCACAAAAACCCTTAGTGTGTGACCTGATTTCTGGTGGCCTTTCCTATGCAGTTTTTTTTGCTCTATTTTAAAAACTAGACATTTATTTAGCAAATTCCTTTTTAGATCGCCTTGTATTCCTTTCCACGTTAAAATAAACCCTCAATCGTCAAGATCGGTCACAAGGTATTTTTTGAATGAAAAAAGTGCAAGGCCTATAGTCCATGCCATTTTGCGAAATTTCGATTAAAATTTTTTGTCCCCGATTATGATGAATGAGCGTTCGTTGGACGCGGAATAAGGAGAGGAATGTAACAGTAAAATATTTCTGACCGAGACTTGCTAGTTTCAAAAATATGCCACAAAAACCCTGATTGTGTGACCTGATTTCTGGTGGCCTTTCCTATGCAGTTTTTTTGGTCTATTTTAAAAACTAGACATTTATTTAGCAAAATTCCTTTTTAGATAGCCTTGTATTCCTTTCCACGTTAAAATAAACCCTCAATCGTCAAGATCGGTCGCAAGGTATTTTTTGAATGAAAAAAGTGCAAAGCCTATAGTCCTGCCATTTTGCGAAATTTCGATTAACATTTTTTGTCCCCGATTTTGACGAATGAGCGCTCGTTTGACGCGGAATAATGAGAGGAATGTAACAGTAAAATATTTCTGACCGAGACTTGCTAGTTTCAAAAATATGCCCCAAAAACCCTTAGTGTGTGACCTGATTTCTGGTGGCCTTTCCTATGCAGTTTTTTTGCTCTATTTTAAAAACTAGACATTTATTTAGCAAATTCCTTTTTAGATCGCCTTGTATTCCTTTCCACGTTAAAATAAACCCTCAATCGTCAAGATCGGTCACAAGGTATTTTTTGAATGAAAAAAGTGCAAAGCCTATACTCCATGCCATTTTGCGAAATTTCGATTAACATTTTTTGTCCCCGATTTTGACGAATGAGCGCTCGTTGGACGCGGAATAATGAGAGGAATCTAACAGTAAAATATTTCTGGCCGAGACTTGCTAGTTTCAAAAATATGCCACAAAAACCCTTAGTGTGTGACCTGATTTCTGGTGGCCTTTCCTATGCAGTTTTTTTGGTCTATTTAAAAAACTATACATTTATTTAGCAAAATTCCTTTTTAGATAGCCTTGTATTCCTTTCCACGTTAAAATAAACCCTCAATCGTCAAGATCGGTCACAAGGTATTTTTTGAATGAAAAAAGTGCAAGGCCTATAGTCCATGCCATTTTGCGAAATTTCGATTAAAATTTTTTGTCCCCGATTATGATGAATGAGCGTTCGTTGGACGCGGAATAAGGAGAGGAATGTAACAGTAAAATATTTCTGACCGAGACTTGCTAGTTTCAAAAATATGCCACAAAAACCCTGATTGTGTGACCTGATTTCTGGTGGCCTTTCCTATGCAGTTTTTTTGGTCTATTTTAAAAACTAGACATTTATTTAGCAAAATTCCTTTTTAGATAGCCTTGTATTCCTTTCCACGTTAAAATAAACCCTCAATCGTCAAGATCGGTCGCAAGGTATTTTTTGAATGAAAAAAGTGCAAAGCCTATAGTCCTGCCATTTTGCGAAATTTCGATTAACATTTTTTGTCCCCGATTTTGACGAATGAGCGCTCGTTTGACGCGGAATAATGAGAGGAATGTAACAGTAAAATATTTCTGACCGAGACTTGCTAGTTTCAAAATATGCCCCAAAAACCCTTAGTGTGTGACCTGATTTCTGGTGGCCTTTCCTATGCAGTTTTTTTGCTCTATTTTAAAAACTAGACATTTATTTAGCAAATTCCTTTTTAGATCGCCTTGTATTCCTTTCCACGTTAAAATAAACCCTCAATCGTCAAGATCGGTCACAAGGTATTTTTTGAATGAAAAAAGTGCAAAGCCTATACTCCATGCCATTTTGCGAAATTTCGATTAACATTTTTTGTCCCCGATTTTGACGAATGAGCGCTCGTTGGACGCGGAATAATGAGAGGAATCTAAC